>JAGMVL010001892.1:0-65593 GCA_019202695.1 Populus x sibirica
GATAATCATTATCTTCTTATTAAAAAATTAGCCTTTTTACAATAGAATCTTTGAAAATCATTATTTTAGATGTTCTAGTTTATGATCGTGAGATAATCATACATGTATATTGTTTTGAGCACTACCTTATATATATATATATATATATATATATAATGGCGACAAAAATATGTATTAATTAACTATGTTAAGCAAATAATCAACACTTTCATACTTCTCTTAGTTCATTATCAATTATCTGCGATACCCTTATAAATTTGTATACATTAATTTATGAAAATTACAACTCGACAATAAAATTGATAAAATATAAAATGGACTTGTTAAACATGCACCATTGTTATAATCAATACAACACAACTAAGTTGGTAATTCGATATAAGTTTCAATAATTTATAAACAAAAATAATTTTACAAAATCTAAAACAAAACATAACATTTATAAAATCATGTATCCATATAACAAGTATGTTAGACAATGAAATAAAACAAGTAAACACCCAAACAAAATACAAATACTACAAAATTATGCAATAAAAAAAATTAACATTTCAAATTTGTGTTCAAATTTTTAAAAAAATAGATTTACTTATATCTGATGAAAAAAACACAAGAAATTGTTGTATTTGGAATAGTCGAGGAATGGCGAGTTGTGTTGAAAGTGATATGGTGGGGAAGGAGGTTGTTAGTTGTAGATTTGGGGGTTTCATTTAGTTGCGAGAGGGGAAGAATGAGATAGGAGAGGAGAGGGTGGCTGATTACATATATTATCTATTATCGATGGAATTGCCGATGGATATATTCGTCTATACATCCATCGGCAAATTTTTTGGTGACTTTGACACGTCAGCACAAATGAGACATCTTGATTTGAATTCCTTTGTAATTCCACTTAGGTAAAATCACTCATAAAACTTCCATATTATGGCTTAGCATTTTAATTTTTAAAATTTTATATTTCATTTGTGATTCCGCGGTATATGCGAAACGAGAATGTTTACCATTCGGTATATATCACGACTAGTATAGTGAAAGAAATTAATTCGGTCGGTAAATATCATCGTAAAAATGGCAACGGAAAAAATTATGTCGGTAATGTCGTTGGTATTTGTTTGGATTTTTATCATCTTGTTAAAAAACAAAAGAGGATGAAGTATTTCAATTCTATTTTTTGAAATTATTATAAAATTCAAGAAACAAAGATCCTATTTAAATTATATTTTATATGATATATAAAAATTAAAATTTTACTTTTAAAGTATATTTGATATGATATGGTAGATTTTATGGGTTCTTTTCTCCTATCCATTAATTAATTTATAAATAAATAAAAACTTAGCTAAATTAGCCCATTTTCCTTACCTTTACACGCATACATTTTCTTCTTCGTTATCTACGCCTTTTGTTTTTTTCTTTTTAGTCTCCTTTATGTGGGCTAATGATTTGCAAGTTAAGGGACTTCAACAATAATAATAAAAAAATGGCGTGATATACCCGATCAATTAATAAAAATAAACCAAAACAAACTTCTTCATTTAAGCTTGCTTACATCTCCTTTATCCTATTATATCCACCACTTCATTACTTTTTTTTATTATTTTTTATCATTTAACATTTATTTTATTAAAAATAAATTTTATAATTTATTATAGTTTGCTTTCTATATATAGTTATTTTAGTTTTCATTGCTCCGTCTTGTGAGTTTGATGAGTTAGCTCGATTAAGTCGTTAATTTTTTAATTTAAGCCTCCAATATGAAGTTGATTAGGAATTAGGCTTTATAATTGTTTTTGATTTGTTTTCTATGAGGTTACTTTGATCTCATGATCTAAATCATGGGTTTTACGGGTTAACTCGAGATTGAATCGAGGTCGTTTTATTGTATCGTTTTTTAGATTGGTTCCCTACTACTTTCACCATTCAACAATGACTTGATTAATAATTGAGCTTTGTAATGTGTTTTGATTTACATTTTATTAGGTTATTATAGTCTCATAACCTAAATCATGAGTTTTTGCGAGTTAAGCTAGGTTGACTTGAGTCAATTTTTTGTTTGATTTTTATGAGATTACCATAATCTCATAACCACTGATTATGAGTTTGGCGAGTTAACTTCTCGCACATTGACTTAGGTCATTTTTTTGTTCATTTTTTAATTTATTTTTTAATTTCATTATTTAACATTGGTTTTGATTAGAAAATTAGATTTTATGATTTTCTTTTGATTTACTTTCTATAGGGTTATTTTAGTCTCATGATTCGGTTTATGACTTTGATAGGTTAATCGAATTGTTTTATTTCTTTTTTTAATTGATTTTTTTCTTCAACATTGGTTTGATTGATAAGTAAGCATCATAATTTATTTTAATTTACTTTTTACGAGGTTATCATGGTCTCATGATCGGGTTGTATATTGTAATGATTAGCTTCGAGTTAACTTTGAAGTCAATATCTATTACCATCTCAATATTTTTTAAAATATCATCTTAAATTTTATCGGTAAAAATATATTGTTTGAGTTGTTTTTTAAATTCAGCAAATTGATTAAGTCATATTAAATTAACTTGCACGTACAATTTTAATTTTGTTTCCTTCTTCAAAAAAACTAGTTTTTGATTTGTGCTTTGCCACGAGTGAAGGATATTTTTTGGCAAAAAATATACCATCTTTTCAAATGTGATTTTTTTATATATAATTTGAAATTATAAATAAAAAACATATGGATACTTTTTAATTAAATACATTGAGAACCATATTAAATACAAAAAAAAAAATTAATGCGTCTATTGAACTTGTTTCCGCGCAGAAGTAAACTTTTTTTTCTAATATAAAAGAATTAATATTTAGGTGTTACTAATATGTTTTTTGACATCAAGCTGAAAAATATAACCATAAATTAAAAAAATTAATATTTTCTATAATAAAATATAATAAAAATCATATACATTAATAAAAAGAAATATATTTAATATAATAAAAAAAATGGAACAACATTGTAATTACTATAATGAAGCAATTAATTGCTGCAATGAAACAACTTTTCCTTAGTCGTTGTTTAATAATAGATTATATTGAGATATTGAGTATATTTCAATTAATCAAGGCTAAGGGAACAAAAACATAGACAAATTGTAGCTACAAAATATCAGATGAGAGGTAGAGGATAAAGGTACGGCTTAAAATAAGACTACAAAAAATCGCAGAGTAGACTCAGGTTTATGAAGAAGATGAAAAAAGTACAACTGTGGAAGAGAAAAATGCGAAACACAAATTATACAATGTGCCGCACTGCCTATATATTGGAATGATGGTTAAAACAACATCAGAAAAACCACCATCTTCGCTGCCTCCTCTGCAAAAAAAATAAACAAGTAATAAGTTTGCAGAACTTGTACAGGGGCACCATGATAAGCATGAACACTTGAACAGTGACTAGTTAAAGTTTCACGTGCAACTACGGTACCCAGTACTTTTAGGAGGTAATGTGCTTCTGGGTAATATACACAAGGTTCCTGAAAGCCTGGTTCCCCCCTGGATCTCTAGCATGCGATTATACATAAACAAAATGTAAAAGTTTTCGTTGAAAAATACAGCTAAAGACCCTACTCTATTAACCACTTTGAGTGTCGATTGTATTAAGAAATAGCTTTAATATCCATCTTTCTGCCATAAATGCATGTGCATACAAGGCATCTTCCAGATTATTTAAAGCAAGTTACAATTGGGAATCATCCTGAATACAAATAATAACTAAGAAGACAATCATAAAAACTTCATTTTGTGTAAAACAGAGGTCCGTTTCTCTATGCCAGCAGAAAGAGAAGAGGGACTTCGCTTCAGAATTTATTGAAAGATCTTACAAATAAAGTCAAAGCGAAAGGGGAAAGAAGGTTGGAAACCCTTTTATCCTGCTTCTGTGATTGTATTAGGATAGGACGAGGGGAAGGGCACCATTGCTGATGTTTTGAATGTATGGCCGCACCTTCTCCTCCAACATTTCATTCAACTGCAAATCAACTTGTATAGGATGTTGATGACTAATGGCATTTATTAGATAACAAAGTTAACAAAGTTAACAAAGGTGGCATCAAACAAGCTGTGATGGATTGGTAAAGCTATTCTCAGGGAGTATATAATTGCACAGGCAGACATGCATATAAATTTCTTTAAGGAATTGCTGAAAAGCATCCAGAGAGTTTGCCACGCATCCAAGCGAAGAAGTTCACATTTTCTCCTTTCCTTCAAGTTATGCTTCAGAGTATTTTCATTGGTCAAATACGAATGCTAAGGGGCTGGAGTTTTTGCCCTGGGCCAGGGTGAGAGTGAAGGTCATAATAGAACATTGCCTACCGGCAAAGAAGAGATGAATTAGTTGACATTTAAACTTACATTCTTCTGGCGTACATTCTGAAATTTCTAGAGTATTTTAACGGTCATGGGACTACCAAGTCCTTGTTCGATTTTTCAACTTCTGCCTCGTTTTGGAGGTTCCTTCTCCTATTACTAATTTTTTTTTTAAATCTTATTTTCTCTCTTCTCTTTCAAAATAAATAAATAAACGTTCCCTTTTCTCTTGAAAAAGCATTTGTGATGTGAACATTAGACTTGGTAAAATAAATCTAAATAAAGCAGCCAAAAACAATCCCTTTGTGCCGACTTCTTTTACCAACAGGGAAAATTCTCCAAACAAGAGAGTTCACACAATTCGCTAAAAAACAAGTTTCACTTTTAAAACAAGAATGACAACATGGCAGCTTCAGTTGAGAGGGAGCACTTTAGCCCTTATTAGATGGTTTTTATCCATGTATGTTTTTTATCATAATTTCTCACGATTATTATTGGCCCAAGAGAACGTTTTGGATTTCCTGTATATGTCTTACTGGGTTCATTTCTTCGCAAACAACTTTTCTCACCTGAAACCACAGTATTTCAAAAATGCTTTGGCTTCTTAATACTCCTTAACCTTCACACGTATGTTATCATCATTATTGCATGGTCGTCTCATATTTCATACATATTATGCGTGTTCGTGCGCTGTTCATACTAAATTTTGCAAGTAATATACACAGGGTTGGAGAAGTATGAGATGAGTTCAAACAATAGGAGTAGAAGGAGCAGCTTTACCCTAACCTTTTCTTGACGCCATTTAGTTTCCATTGTGCATCTAAAATTTTCATCAGGCAATTTCTCTCTGTGCATTAAGAAGAACGGTTAAATCTCTTGGAACTTGCTAGTTTTTAAGTATCCTCTCTCGCTCCATGATAATTGCCATTTCAGTATGGAAGGCCAAGCTCCTGCCAATGCATCATGATTAGCTCAATCACCATTTCAAAATGAAATGACACTCCATATGCAGCATCCTCCAAAGCTATGCAAAGGTGACACCAACCTACCAAAATACCCATTTCTATTCCCTTTCAGAGTAAACTAATATTCAAAGAGTACACATATGCGTGGATTAACTTCTGTGTAAATTGACAAATTCAAAAGAGGCGTTCACACGTCCAATTAAGTAGTGCTTGAATCGAGAAAGGGACACGTTCAAGGCATTTAGAAATTGAGTGTCCAAATTGAGTTTGTCTCCAGAAATAGAGCAAGCTGAACAAAATTGAGTGTATTAGTCTACGGTGAGATCATATGATACCTATCAAGTCGACGGGGATATTTTGTGGGAAATTTGTAATGGCAGTTACGCTAAGCTAAAATGAGAATGTTGATATAGATGATAGAACAGACTCATTCTACAAAAAGAATAGGTATGGAAAGGTCATTTAAGATGATTCAGCCATGTTCCACACAAACCTTTAGCTGTGACAGGAGAAAAGGTAGTATTATGTGTGTTTGGTATTGTCATGAAGGCTTTTCAGAAGTGTTTTTTAATTTAAAACGCATCAAAATAATGTTTTTTCAGAATTTATTTTTTATTTTTGACATAATACATCAAAACTATCAAAAATCACCTACAATAACATTAATTTAATGTCTTTTTCAAATTAAAATAATTTGAAAAGCAAAAGCTACTAGAGTGCATACGAGCATAGAGGTGAAAGACTGACCAGAAATGACTTGGGTTGAAGCTGGCTACACTCAAGTAGAAGGGATAAAGGGGTAGGATAGAGAGACAAACAAATGACAAACTGAAGTTTTAAGAAGGAATCTGATTTCAAAAAGGCTGGTTGAAAAATAGGTCCTAACCTCCAAGACCGGGTGGAATGTAGGATAGCGAATCATGTAACCAATCCCAAATAGTTTGGAATTAAGTTTAGTTGAGTTGATTTGATTACATAAGATTTGAAACTATAATCTGAATCGTGCCCATTCCACCAATTTGTACTTTGATCAAAGACTCAATTGTACTTTGTCAATGCCACCATGAATATGCTTGATCAAGACGCAATCTGTACCACGAAGTTCTTCAAGTACCTCAAAACAAGGAGGACTAAAGGAAACTGTGCTTGTTCCTCGGGGCTCCATTTTCAACTATGGAGCAGTCACTTTTTTTTTATGGATGATGATTGAGTTACCCTCAGTCAGTGAAAAAGAAACCTATTGAAGGGTTGTTTATGTAATTGTCAATGCTTTAGATACTAATTGAATCTTTTTTCTCTCCCTATTGAAATAGTATGTTAGAATGTGAACATGCATCGAAGTTTGCAACCATAGGGTACAACTAATACTCACACCCCAATTTTGTGGCCGAGGTGGTGGATCAAGTTTCATGACCTCTGCCTCCAGTGTCTTCTTGGCTTTGTAGTATGGGACATTTTTCACAACAACAGGATCATCCCTGGCACGAACAGGATCTATGGAGATCAGGGCCTGCGAATGATCAATGAACTCAAATGACAGTTTTAGCAAAACAATGAACTATATGCAATTCCACCAAGTACATATTTAAACTCGAAAGAGTTTAAATAAAATGAAAAAACAAAAGCTTGACACATTGTAGGTTTTGTAATTTGTGTGTATGCACACTGCCAACATTTTAGATGACAGATACTAATTCTTCCCTGGATGAACCCCCAGTATACTTTCTAATGCAGAGATTCAACTTCCAGGCTTTGACCTCAAACCTAATCAATCATTATGTGGATACCAGATAGATGAAATGATCAGGGCAGGTTGGCTATTTAATCCATTCAAAAATTATTTAAGCTACTAGCAACGGAAGTAGTCAGTAGATTCCTGCAAGTTTTACTTCTCAATATGCTTGCAAGCTTTGTTGCTTTAGTCTTGAACATTAAAGAGTTGTGGAGTTAATGACTGAATACCAGAGTAAGGTGTAAACAGAACAGCTTGGCAGGCAATTCTATGAATTTGCACCATTAAGGACACCCTATACTAGTATGCCAATGAACCTCGCTCAGCTTTAAGCTTATAAGTTTGTGCCCCACCATTTTGATAAAACATTTGTGAATATGGAGAACCACAAAAATGGGAAGTAGCAAAACCAGTTGGAATTTGCTTCTAGATGGATTGACTAAAATAAAGTGGCCACAGCACAGAATAAATACAACAATAGCAATCTTTTCAGTTTACAAGGAAACCCAGAAAGGTGAGTATAGCAAGCACACAGAGAGGATTCGAAGCAAAGAATTTGACTATATGCTCTTGTTTTCCTCTTAAATGCACCAAATAATCTCATAAAGAAGATCACACATTTAATGTGCCAATGAAGTTCATGATTAGATTCTTTTAAAGTAAGAAGATAGTCTTACTTCCTGCAAGTGCTCCCCAACCAGGATTTCGCTTGGCCACCATATCTCGTAGTTGATCATACCTCATTGATTCCTAAACTCAACACAGAAAACCAAACCATTAAAAGAATGAACTGTAACAATCAAGCTTTGAAAAACTCCTAAAAATGTAACAGGCCTGCCAGTTTGACTTCCAGTCCTAAAAGAACTTCAATATCTTGGAATGGAATGGTATACTTTTTTTTCTTTGATTCGGATTCTTTTTAAAAAAATAAAAAAGCGAAAAGTGTAGAAATGACTTGCTAAAAGACTGCATATAGGGATGCACATTAGTCACTTCTTTGTTTTGCAAGTGTTGTTCAATGAATATATGATATGCATGTCATCAACTCTACATTTAGCATGCGCTGAAGTTCCAGAGTTCATGTCATATAAGCTTAGACTTTTCAAATGGATTATGAAACATTCAAAATATTTAGCATATGCATGTCAGCACTCCTTTAATTAGCAGGGGTTAAAGTTGCAGAAGCTTAATCAAAGAAGCGTGAACTTTTCCAGGAACAGCATCCCATAAGAAAATGAGGAAATGAAATAGAAAACAACACCAACCAACAGATGAGACAGAGGAAGCAAAATGGACTAGGAACCTTGTATTGCCACCAAATTTTCTGTTTGACATCACCATCATAGTTGAAGCCACCCATAATCTCAGGAAAGGAAAACAACCAAAATGCAGCAATGCTGGGGTCTCTCATGCTATCAACTATATGCTGAAACAGCAAAGGGTCAAAATTATATTATTTTCTAACATGATAAACTGAAATCAAATATACATGCCTCCACTTCAAAAATCATGATATCCCCTAATTTATCAGATAAAAAATCATAAAGATCACTCTCCAATGGATATCTAAACACCAAATATGAGTAGACTCCCACATAAAAAGCAGATCAGAAAAGAAAAGGAATATAAGCAAACCATGAAGATGCAAAGGTATCTCATTAATTAGGATTCTAGGGCTAACCATGACCATTCTGCCAACCCATAATTGATCCTATTCGCATCTGAAGAAGACAATAAATGTTCTCAATTGCTTGTAAATCATAATGGGTATCATAGTCCAATTCATGCAAGACTATGTATGAAGTCAAAGGATGACTAGTTTGATCACGATAATATTAAAGTATTTCATTGAGATGATGATGAGAAATCAACATGACTTATATTTTTCTAGGAATTTAACACAATAAATAAATGGGGCAATTAAATGGCTTATATTCATAATTATGATGACTGGTTTCCAGCGGGCTAATTAAAGTAATAATGCTACAAGACTCTCTAAATCTTAGGCTAGAGGCAAAGAAACTTCAAAAACTTCAAGGTGGCATTATACTAGCCTCATAGGGATATTCCATCTTTCTCAGGACGTTGTAGGCTTGCCATGGGGGCTCCATTATCTGCAGAAAGACAAACCATACAAGGATGGATAATTTCATTAATTGAACAATAAAGTAAATCACACAGGGTAACCCAATAAAAACCAGTGACTAGATTTTTCAAACACATAAACAATAGAAACTTGACAAGAATATAGACCACATCTGAATAATCTGAATGCACACTCATAATTTACTATCTGTTGCGGCTATTATTTTGTTTTATCAGCAATGGTGCAACCAAATAATTGGCCAAATACACTTACCCTGAGTCGTCAACTCTCAATGTTCAGTTATCTTAATGACATTTTGTTTACTATAATTCTGTTGTTGAATATTACTTGGTGGCCAACCATTCAGATTCATCTGGGATTATCAATCTTCTCTCTTTTTTTTCAAGAATTTCCATTCGATCTAAATGGATCACAAAATCACTACACCAGAAAACAGCTATTTCACTACAGCGTAATGCCATTCAGCTCCACGATGGAACACAGCTTTGACATGTCAAGCTTTTAGTTCAGGACTTTTAACTCTAGAACAATCAAAGACTTATATTTCTAAGGTAGTTGCACTGCCATGCATAGCAACATAAGATGTCGGTTACAAGGATTGTTTCCTTTCAATGTCAACTATGTTGTTGGTAAAAACTCAGCAGATCTCATTGAAAGTCTGGAGCTACTTGATTGTATTCAAATTGAAGTAATAAACAAAAACCCAGCATCAGCAAATTAACAAAAAAAAAAAAAAACTTACATCATCAGCAGAGATCCTGACTTGTAATTTGTTTTTGCATTCAGGGCAGCTCATTACACCCTGCAACATCAATAAATATTGCACCCAAAGATCATAACATACATCTGTCAAGTACAGAAAAATGGTCCAGCTTGTGCTCAAAGGTAGGAACAATATGTGCCATGGACACCACAACATTAATTAGTGTTACAAAGATAGGTCACAAGAATGGTAAAATGCGTATTTTACCGAACTATATCAAAAGGGGCTACATTGTAAGGTGAAGATGTGCATTTCAAACCAAAATTGATTACAACCAGAGAGAATCTGGTTCACACTACCAATATCAATAATAATATACGGGGATGGTGAGAACATTTTAGAAACTTGGATAGACATGCTTGGCAATATAAGTCTTACTGTTCCATCACAAGTTGGACAGTCCTTAGATGGCAAAGGCATGTTAAGATCCATGGAGGAGGGAAGGTGCACCAGCTCAGCCCGGTTGTCAGCAATGGCATCTGCAGTGCATTCAGCTGTAGCCTTCTCACCACTGCAAAAGTATCCATAGAAGATGGGGGGGGGGGGGAATTAAAAAAATAAAAACACAAAGGGGACATGATCAATTCAAGAGCACTGTACTTTCAGTTACAGAACTCATTGGAAAAGAGTAAATTACACTTTAATGGTAATGATGCCAATCAAAAATAACTTTTCCTACAAGCATATTTGCTTTGTTACCATAAAATAATCTCCGTAAGATTGGTGAAGAGGCAACTGTGAAGAACAGAGTTATAGAAAATAAGAAGCCCACTGTGTTTCTCAAAGTAGGATTCTAGGAACTAGGAAAGGAACTCTGAGAATATCCTACATTGCATGTATGAAGTGACTGCTCTCAAGCCCCAAAACTGCAACTTGTTGGTTAAAAACTCGAGATATTTTACCGTAAATTAGATAATGGAATTTGAAAACTATGAAATATGCAGCTTAAATCAGGTAAAAGTAACCAGCTGGCCCTAGTCTATCCAACAAAGCTCAACATAATTGGTCTAGGTAACTGCTCTCCATTCTCAAACCAACAATCTATTGACTGTAAACCTGATACATTTACCATTTATACAAGACAAGAGTCCTTGAGAACTAAAATAATTTAATTCCAAGTTCCAACCAGGTTAAAAGCTCCAGCTGACCACATATTTTAAAACTAGGCCCAACAAGTATTTAAAGTTTATCATGAAACAAGATAAAAACAATCTAGCAAGTAGCAAGTCATGTGTTCTGCTATAGCGATAGAAAATTCATAACTATAATAATGCTAATTTATTAGAGTGGGACTGTAGTGCCGCTACATACATGCACCATAGCAATTTTCACATTACGGGTTTTATGTAGCCTCCTGTAAAAGGTTTTGATGCATGTTTAATAAATATTGCTCGTCTGTGAGAGTCCGGTTTTCTCTAGTACCACAAGATTTTATTTTAGTGAGCTTTACCCCATTAACTATCTTCTCAATGTGTAATTTTTTACTTGATAATGAACCTTCCCCTGTTCCTTTGCACATATTACATTGTAATGCCTGCCATCCATTGCAAGTCAGACAATTCCTACAAGCACAAGCCAATCAAATAAACAACACACCAATTTAATAAGACATGTTCTTCTAACACTTTTCAAGGAGACTAGATTAATTATAAATAGTAAGCCATATTAGATACAACTTCATCCTTTTTTTTTATTTAAAAAATTTCATAGTGTTTTAGTTCTTTATATATATAGGAGTAATTTTCAGTCCTTTTAAAATAATATGTTGCACTGCTTCCAATGAAAAAAGGGGGCACTCCCACTCTCAAGCATAAGTTACAACAGAACTATAATAATAAATAAATAAGACACCTAAGGAATCTTAAGAACAAAGTTCGGTGATTCATGAGAAGAATATTTTCACCACTTAGTCAAAAATAAATTTGTGCAGATAAATTGATAAAAAAATAGCAAGTTCAAATATTTCAGCTTGGGTGTCCCAAAAACTCCCAAATGAACAATTTGATATATACGTTATTATGAACAATATGGAAAGAAAACTAGATATGATGCAATATCACACTTTTTAGTCAAAGTTTGCACAGTTCCGCTAATTAATATAAGTTGCATCTTTGAGTTTTCCAAAAAGAAGGCTCATCATCAAACTTCTTGAGGCTTTCTATAACAATAGTTCGATTATCATGTGAAAGACATCACAACCAAGACAAGGTTGTTAGAATACAATAATGATATAACGATTCGGAATGTTAATAAATGGGAAAAATCTATCCACAGTTGTGCATCATATTTAATTCATTTTGGCAAGTTGAAAGGGCAAATTTGCATCCACAGGCATCTAGTGTATCATTTAGATGACAAATAAGGGAACCACTCTGCAATAAAGACATATTAAAAATATAAGTTCTAAGGCTGCTTTGGTAAAAGCTGTTCCCAAAGCATCAGATGTTTTAAATTAGATTGAATATAAAAATTTAACTTATTGCGTCACAAAATCATAATTTAGCAGCGAGAAGAGTATTCAACTGCATAGATGGAGAAAGCAGTGTCCAAAGTTCTATAAATTACAACGGATAGCATAATACTATCATGAAAAGTGCTATCAAACTGGAATTGAACAAATTATTGATATAAGCAAGGGTCAGTACCTTTGACATATCACTTTGTTTCCCATCTTCACGGCAATATCATAGGTCCCCAAAGTAGCAATAGCCTGCAAAGAAGACAAGAAAACTAATGTTCACCCAAAATGACGAGTAAAGTAGCAAAAAATGGAAGGAGATTGTAAGAAAATACGCCTACTCGGCAAACACAAATAATTGCATAAAAAGCAATGATCTTTAGGATGTTGTTCCCAACCATATATGACTTTAAAAAATGCTTGCATTTTATCCACACATGAAGTGAACGAAATAGATGGTGTATGTTTGGTCCGCCATCAAAACCTCTTTAACGAAAAGCAAATTGCACAAAGGTACATTGTTCCAGCAAAACGTTGCGGTTTCGGGGAAGGAGTCATTATTAGCACTTTAACCAAATGATCCAAAATGCCAATAAATCATCATCAAAGCTTAAACCACCAATATGAAATCCTAAAGTACAAATTCAACTTGAGACAAATAGACCAAAAACTAGGTATCCCATTTAAGCTAAGGAGAAATGCAACACAATAAAACTAAAACAACCCCGCAAGATTTAAACTTGGACATCCTTTGTTCATGTAAGGAAAAAAAACCCAAAACCACCCACAAACTCAATCTACCACCAAACATATTGAACTTGCAAGCAATCATAGCATTCAACTTTCAAACACAAAAATTATACAAAAATGAAAAATAACCCGAAAAGCAATCGAGTCAAACAACAAAGTTACCTCAAAACCAACAACCAAATCCTTAAATGTTCACCCTAACACAAGTACCTACTTGCAAATTATGAACTTCTCATTTACATTAACATCATTAACCAGGGAAACAAGAATATCCATTTAAGTAAACGAGTAGTTTAATGAAAAACAACCAATAAAGTCTCTAACTTTGCAAAAACCAATATAGTGTACATGACATAAATGGCACAAAATAATAAAAGACTAATAAAGCTTGAGAATTTATACAAAGATAGAAGCATAAGAGAGCTTGGAGATTAGTTCGGAGACACCAAACCCACGAGGAGCAGAGCCCATAATGTCAAAGGCGAGAGTGAAAGGAGACAAGACAAGTTTTATTGGGAACTCAAAAATGTCAATTAATTGTTGTCCATATCGAGCAGTGAAGAGCTTGTATTGTAAGTCTGCAAATTGCTTCGCACTCTTTATCGACGGTCTGTTCCTCTTGACATGGCTAAGGTGGATAAACGAGAGGATAGAGTATGGAAATGGAAACATATTTGTGGGCTCGTTATATATCCTGCCTAGCCTGCATTCTTTGGAGTAATTAACTGAACCAAACCGAGTTGGGTAGGATTTTGTGAGCAACTTATTCAATAAAAATTAAAGTTCAGACATCAATTTATGAAAAAATTAATAATTTTAGAGCATATTTGTTTTTTATTTTAAAAAAGTATTTGAAAAAATTTAATTTTTTTATTTTAAAATATTTTTTAGTATTTTCAGATCATTTTAATGTGCTAATATCAAAAATAAATTTTAAAAAATAAAATGATATCATTTCGATATAATTTCAAACTAAAAACACTTTAATAAAAAACGATTATCACAATATTAATCGAACTCTTAAACACTTCCTTATCATTATCTTTTTTTAGTCAATAGATAAATTGGTTTAATTTGAGGAAAAAAAATTAAGCTCAAATATACAAACATCATGCTCAAACTGGAAATCATAAAGGTCTACACTTTTGGTCTAAGAATAAAAAGTTTATTTTATTTAGCATAATAAAAAAATAGGAGAAATCACATAATATAGAAAATAATTAAAAAAATAATATTGTTTAGCAAATCGCATATCACATCTACAACTCACCAAAAAACTAATCTGGTAGTTTTTTCAGCCTCTCAACTTTCTGATATAAAAAATCAACTCAACAATTCACAATTTTAATGGCAAAACATAATTTACAATTCAACACCTTATACAATTAAAAAATCAACGCATTTCTCAATTCATAATTCAATAAAATTAATAATTCAGAATTTGTAATTAAATTCAAATGAAAAATCACTAAAATTTTTATTAAATTTAAACTAAATTCATAATTTTATAGCATTAAAGCAATACTTTTAAAAATCATCTCAACTCGTATACAAGTCTAGAGCGTTTATGAACGGGTCTGCAACACCCTAACTCACCCAATTCGAGGATGGATTTGTAGCACTCGTGGAGTGGTCGTCACCTAAATCACCCCAGCTTGTAGACTTAGATCACTTGTGAATGGACTTGTCTCCCCAACTACATGTCCTTGTTCATGAAAAGCGATCTTATCATTCACTAAGGCCACTTCGAGGCACTTAACCTCCCAACTTTACTATTATGTCTTTCATAATTGCCAACATCATTCCAAGAATGAGAAATGAGTCATTTTTCATAATAGTGATTTTGCAAAACCAATGGGTTCAACATGTGTAACCCTTTTAATTTTGAGATCCCAAATGAATCTTACATTTGGTTAAACCCTCGCGCAAATACCATATACCTACTAGTTCTTGAATACATTGCAATTGTGCCTAAGTTTTAGTTGAACATTACACCTTATATGACAATGAATTCTTGATATGCCATTACTTAACTATAATAATACATTCAAACTTGTTTCTGAGTTTTTTTCCAACATCCAAGTCATCAATCGATACACCTGAATTCCTATAACTCAAAGCCAGTCATTACATGTGGTTTAGGCATACTCACTCACATTCTCAAATTTAGAAGCGATAAGTCTCATGAATTGGTTTAGTCGATCAACTAACTCATTGTCCTCATCTTCCTCAATTTTATCAATATGATGGTCATCTTCGTCATCATTTGATTCAAATTCTTCATAACAATATAAAGCGGATGTAATACCCAATCATGCTTTCTTATCTACAATTTCTTGTGTCAATGTTAGGTTTATTATATAAACACCTACACGAAAATGATTAATTTCTTGTTATGATTATATGGTTCTTCGAATATAACTTGGCATCTAAATGAACTTCATACTAGAAGAGTTTCATTGACTAGATTTAATATTCAAGTGAAGCTCTAAATTTGCAATTGGTTATAGTTGGTCAACCCAAATATTGAATTCACACTTGTGTTATTACAAATTGGTACACCGATATAACGAGTTAGATGCATCCTCCAATTAATTTTGACTTTAATTTTCAACATATTCCATTCAATTAAATCATATAACATTCTAGATAGTTCGACAAGAAAATTATCTAATGTAGCAATTGGGAACTCATTACTTCCTCTATTGCAAGTGATACAATTATTGGTATTAACAATAGTGACACCATAAAAGTATAGTATTACAATACTATGAGACATTATATTAAACAACATAACAAAACCCAAGCCTATTTATCAAAATCACAAATTAATCAAAGTATATAATTTCGACAAGAGTTTGTTCAACGAAACCCTAAACAGTAACATAATTGACAAACCCAAATCCACCAATTTTCTCCATAAATAAAGAACTTATCAACTCAATTGATGTATTTCATAGCTAATTAACATAATTTATACCAAACTCGATAAAATTCTAAATTAACCTAAAAAACTATAAACCCTAAACATAACGTAATCAACAAAAACTCAAATTTATTTTTCTCCATAAATAATGAAATTATCAATTTAATTAATGTATTTCATAACTAATTAACATAATTTATACATAATTCGATAAAATCAGTAATTTAACCAAAAAACCTCAAACTCTAATTCCCAATCGACAACAACCTAAATTCATTAATTTTCTTCATAAATAGCAAAATCAATAACTCAAATTAATTTATTTTATAGCTAATTAATATAATTTAAACCTAATTTATAAGAACCCTAAATCATCCTAAGAAACCCTGATTTTAAACCTTAAAATAATCAAAATCAATAATTAGCACAAACCCTATGAAATCGATATGAGGAGAGTGTTTAATATACCTCTAAGTGTTAATTATGGATGATGGTTATGGAAGTGGTAATTAAGAATATAAAAGAGACTCACGGGTGGAGTTTTTTATTGTCATGATGGAGAGAGAAAAGGATGGTGTCGCAGTTGCTAGTTGGTGGTTTCATGATAGGGGAGATGGGTGGGTCATGATGGGGCAATAGTGGAGAGAGGTGTAACGGAGGAGGAGAAAAGAAATAAGGAAAGAAATGGAGAGGAAATTAGAAATGGGGTTTTAACTCGTTTGGAGTTATATGTAACTCGCATGATTATGTCATTTTCCTAAATATTTCATGGATCGTGTTATTTTTTTTTCTATTTTTTTACCATACTAAATTAAAAAAAAAACCTCAAGAATAAAATTTACATTTACATAGCATAAGAACACCCAACGCAACACATGAATGAAAACAAGAAAGAATCTTTTTCTAGTGAGCATATAAAAACAATACGTTGTCACTTAGTGTATCATTGAGTTGTCTTGCACGCTCTAAGCATGACAATAATCTTTGAGTAAGACATTTCCATTGGAAAAACCTTATTTGATCCTCAAGTAAGGAAAACATAGGACCAATTCACTTTACTTTCCAATCAACCAACTGATAGCTCTAAATAATCAAATAAAAAAAAGAGTAAAGAGATGTTTTGAACCTTACTTAACAACAAAGATCTGAGAAGAAAAGAAAGTTTAAAGAGAAAAGAAGAGAATTAAAAAAGAATCATATGTGTTAACTAATACATCTTACCTTTCCTAAAATTACACATTATAGTATTTATGTTATAAATTCTAATTGACTATGTAAATTAATTTCTCTTTCCTAACTAACTTTAACTGCCAACTACCTACAAATCACATGTGAATTATTAACAATCATATATTGAATTATTTTTTATTATTGCCTCTACTAACTGTCACTAGATTTATCGCTACTAAGTTGTATTTGAAGCCACTTCTTATCAAGATATTTTGTTCTCAAGAATCTATATAAAAATAAGAAAATTGATCAATGAGTTCTTTTAAATTTTTTCAAGTGACATCTTCTTTAACAAGTTAAACCATTAAATTAATCTTATGATCAAAACTCTATTGCCCTTCTCTTGATCTTTTATCTTCTTAAGTAAGGACATGAATAAGGAATGCGCTTAGTGGACTGGTTTAAACCAAATCATTGCTCACTGACATTGTTCGAGATCGAGAAACTTCCATTATTCTAGACATTCCAAGCATTTTACCCTTTGTTCCAAGTCTACCATAGGAAAACCACCAAGTCTTACAGCTTAAAAGCAATAACATTACAACTAATCCCAATTACTGTAGTTGTGCTTTAATGTAATCCAATAATCTCCTTTGTTTCTAAATAGATTTTAGAGATAGTTTTTGCTTTAACCTTTTCTTCTTTGGTTCATCATCCTTCTATTATTACTGTAAATAAAGTTCCTCAATTTTCTTTGGTGAACCTATAAGAACTTCACCATGAATAAACTTGTAATTTTTTTAAACCAACTTCCTGAATACCATTAATCTTTTCATTAATTTTATCCTCTCGGGTTTAGAATCAGTCCGTCTTCAGTGGTGTTATGCCTTTCATAAGAGCTTATTCCTTTCATTCTTGTGTTGATCCTTGGATGCAGTAGGACTCCATAAGTTATTGAGCCATTTCTCCCACTTATTAATAGACAATTTCTTCTTCTTCTTTTTTACAGCTTCTTCACTACTTTGTGTGCTTACTTTTTTTTTTTATTGGTGGAGTATTCAATATCCATTCAAAGTTAGCTTCAACTTCCCTCCCTGTCACCTAATTAGTTAGAAAAGACTGGAGTTAAGTTGTTAATGCTTTAATCTGCAGAATGATTTGACCAATCCATTTTTTTTTCTCCATCCATTATTCTTTCCACTTTTATTGTTGATCAACAATTGATTCTCGATATTCTTAATGAATAACTTATAGTTGTTTATCAAGCTTTCTAAAATGTTTTCTACAACCTTTATCTTATTGTTCTCCACCATTTTAAACCAAAAATAATCGATTAAGGCCTTAGATTGACTCTAATACCAATTGTTATGAACCTTGCTTAACAACAAGGATTTGAAAAGAAAAAAAATTTAGAGAAGATAGAATAAGAGAACTTAAAGAGATTTAGAAGAATAAAAGAGAGAAAGAGTTCTGTAAAACTTTACAGAAATGCCAACTCATACTTCTTGACTTTCCTAAAATTATATATATATATATATATATATATATATATATTCTAACTGACTATGTTAACTAACTTCTCATTTCTAACTAACTTTAATTGCCAACTACCTACAAATCACATGTGAAATATTAACTTAACAATCACATGTTGAACACATTTCTTACAACTGCCTTTACTAGCTATCATTGGAGTTATTATTGCTAAGTTGTTACTGAAGCTACTTCTCATAATAGATATTGTAATAAGAGACAACTCCTTCAAGCTTAGTAACATAAGGTAACATAAATGGCGATACACCTCAAGTAAAACATGTTTGGATAATCATTATTTTCTTATTAAATAATTAGCCTTCTTACAATAAAATCTTCGGAGATTATTATTTTAGATGTTCTAATTTATGATCATCAATAATCATGCATGTATATTGAGGGAGCTACAATCATTATTATTTTTTCACTAAATATGCATATCATCTTGTTAAAACAAAAAAGGATGAAGTATGTCAATTCTATTTTTTAAAATTATTATAAAATTGAAGGAACATGATAAAAATTTCAAACAAGCTGCTACTATATATATAATTAAAATTTCACTTTAAAGTATATTTGATATGATATGGTAGAGTTTGTGGGCTTTTTTCTCCTATCCATTAATTGATTTATAAATAAATAAAAACATAGCTAAATTAGCCTATTTTCCGTACCTATACACAAATTGTTTTCTTCTTTCTTATCTACCTTTTCTTTTCTTTCTTTTCTTTTTAGTCTCTTTTATGTGTGCTAATGATATTTTGAATGGTAATGATTTTCAAGTTAAGAGACTTTAGCAATAATAACAATAAAAAAAAAATGGTATGATACGTGTTGATCAATTAGTAAAAATAAACCGAAACAAACTTCATTCCATTTAAGCACAACATATCTTTAATTCTACACTATATTGCCACGTAGTGTATCAGTTCAATTTATTTTTCAAACATAAAAAAATTATAGTTATCCAAGTACATGCACCACTTCATCATATTTTTATTTTTTTATTTATTCATTTTACATTTAGTTTATTAGAAATTGAACTTCATTATGTATTACAGTTTGCTTTATATATGGTTATCTTAGTTTCATTATCCATGTTGCAAGTTTAATGAGTTAACCAATTAACTCATTGATTTTTTTTTTTATTTCAACCTCCACTATTAAGTTGATTAAGAATTAAGTTTTATAATTATTTTGATTTATTTTCTATGAAGTTATTTCAATCTCATGATCCAGGTCACGAATTTTGCTGGTTAACTCAGATTGAATCCGATCATTTTATTGTATCTTTTTTTTAGATTGGTTTCCCCCCTCATTTCACCATTCAACAATAGTTTGATTAATAATTGAGCTTCACAATGTGTTTTTATTTGTTTTGCATTAGGTTATCACAATCTCATAACTCGAATCATGAGTTTTGCAAGTTATCCTAAGTTGATTTGAGTTATTTTTTAGTTTGATTTCTATAAGGTTATCCCAGTCTTATGATTTTGGTTATGAGTTCGGCGGGTTAATTTGTATTGATGTAGGTCATTTTTTTTGTTTATTTTTTAAATTTCATTATTTAACATTGAGTTGATTGAGAATTGAACTTCATGATTTTTATTGATTTACTTTTTATGCGGTTATTTCAGTCTTATGGTCTGGGTCACGAGTTTGACAGGTTAAACCAGGTTGTTTTATTTCTTTTTTTAAATGATTTTTTTTATTATTGGATTGATTGAGAATTAAACATCATAATTTATTTTGATTTACTTTTTATGGGGTTATCATGGTCTCATGATTTGGTTGTAGATTTGGTAGGTTAACTCAGGTTAACTTGAGTCAATCAAATATATTACTATCTCAATATTTTTTTTTAAAAATATCATCTTAAATTTTTTTAGTAAAGATATATTTTTATCAATTGTTCAAATTGCCTTTAAACTCATCAAATCAATCAAGTTATATTAAATTAACTCTCATTCAATTTATTTTTAATTCCTTCTTAAAGAAACTGGTTTTTTAACCAACGCTTTGTCGTGGGTCGGATATTTTTTTGGCAAAAAAATATATGCCAACTTTTCAAATGTGTTTTTTTTATAATTATAAATCAAAAGGCCTATGTATGTATTTAATTAAATACATCGAGAACCATCTATGCCAATAAATGCAAAAAAAAAAAATGTTAACGCGTCTATTTAATTTGCCTCACTACAAGTAAACTAATTTTTTTTCTATCATAAAAGAATTAACATGTAGGTGTTATTAACATGTTTTTTGATATCAACTAAAAAATATAACTGTAAATCAAAAGGTCGATACTTGCATATAATACAAAATAGTTAAGATCATATGTATTAATAAAAAATATAAGATATTAAGCTAATTTTCAATGTAGTAGAAGAATGGAATAATGTTTGCAATTGCTAAAATGAAATAACTTTTCCTTAGTTTTTGTATAATAATTTCTAAAAAAAATAAAGAAAAAAAAATTAAAAAACAAATTACTAAAGAATAAAGATAAGAAAAAAAATAGTATATATAGGCCAAGTGTAGAGTAATAAATTTTTAAAGTGTAAAAAATTAAAAATAATATTTTTTTCCAAAAATTATGTAAAGAAAAAAAAGGAAAAACTAAAAAAAATAAATATAAGAAATTTTTTTGATAAATACACCTATTGAAAAATGATAAAAATACTAAGTATAAAAAGAAAAAATATAATAAAAACTTTTTTTCTTATAATAAAAATTAAAAACTATAATTGTTTCCACTTCTATAATAAAAAATTTGGCAACATTTATAATTATGCTATTTTATAGGAATAAAAAAACTTAAAAATTATAATTTTATGACTGCTACAGTATTAATACATTAAAAAAATGATAATTATATTATTTCTATATGAAAACTGCATTTACATAATGTTAATAATTAAAAATGTTTTTTATATTAAAAAATCTTTTTCGCATGTAAATAATCCAGTTTGACCTAATAAATAATACCTTACTTTAACAGCCTTTCGGGGTCCAATAAGGCCCAAAAACTTCATACTCTGAGTCAACACAGAGTAATTATTAATTTACTTACCTTAAACAGCAGAATCATATTCTCCACCACTCTCTCTCCATAAAAGATCAAAACTTTAGCACATTCAAGCAAAAAACTAAATAAAGGAGGAGTCTCTCTCTCTCTAGAATCTCTGTTTTTATCCTCTCTCTAGAAAGAGAAAGCAAGCAAATGGCAGCAGCCCCACCAGCAGTGGCAGTGAATGGAGGAGGAATGGCGGCAGCAAAGGTGGCATCACAGGCTTATTTGGAAAGCAAAGCAGTTAAAGACACAAGGGTGTTAATAGCTGATCTTTGCAAACAATTCTACACCCTTGGATGGGTTTCTGGGACCGGTGGCAGCATCACCATCAAGGCCCATGATGATTCTATCCCTAAGCGCCAGCAGCTTATCCTCATGTCCCCTTCTGGTAATACTAATATTCAGGTTTTGATTCTTTTGCTTTTTTAAGGGTTGGTTTATGTGTTAAAAGTTTGTATTTTTATGGATTCTTGATTGGTCTTGTTAGTGTTTGTGGCTGGTTATGTGGTTTTGCTTTCTGGTTTTTCCCCTCCTTAATTTGATTGTATGTTGTGCTTTATTGCTTCTTTATTGTTGTGTATTTGATACTGGAGCCCAGTTGTCTGTGTGTGTGCTTAGTTCCTCGCGTGGTTGTATCAATTTAATTTGCTTTTTCTTGGTCTTAGTACGTATTTTCTATGGCTTTTTATTGATTGCTGGTAATTTTATTGAAGCTAACTAGAATATTTGTTGTATTGGGCAGGGGTGCAGAAGGAGAGAATGGAACCAGAGGACATGTATGTCTTAGCTACAAATGGGTCTATATTGTCTTCACCATCTCCGAAACCTTACCCATACAAGCCTCCCAAGTGTTCTGATTGTGCTCCACTTTTCTTGAAGGTACCAGTTTCGTGTTCTTTTTCAGTAGCTAATAATTACTCGAGTATGTCTTCCATTTGATAGCACATAAGGAATGGAGTTTGAGTTATCAATAACGTTTAAATCTTAAAAAGTGGTTTATTAGTGAAAAAGGCATGGTTTTATGAATTCTTAACTTTGATAGTAGCTATAATACATTTATGTATTAGTAAAGTAATTTTGCATTTTCTTCATGAGTCACAATTAACAGTTATTTGTGGTGTAATGCAGGCATATGACATGCGTAATGCAGGAGCCGTCATTCACAGTCACGGGATGGAATCCTGTCTTGTAACAATGATCAATCCATTATCAAAAGAATTCCGGGTAAGTCTTTCTTTTACAATTTACATGTGGTTGTAATTTTCAAATTTATAACTGTTGTTTTCTTAACACCCCTCCCCACCAAAAGATATCCACCTTCTGTCCTTGATATTTTCAAGATCTATCTCATGGAGCCTTGGGGAATCCTGTATCTGAGAAATAGACCATGATTTTTTTGCACATGTGGACTCAGCATTTGCTCTCTAAGTCACAGGGAAAGATGACAATTGAGGATGTTATCTTGGTTGAAAGTGTGGGTTTGTGATGCCAGAACAGGATGAATCATCAGTGATCCAAATGCACGAGGACACAGATTAGATATAAACATGCGGCAAAATATTTTATTTTATTTTATTTTAGTTTCAGATTACATTTAAGTAACATATCTGTTAAATAAACGAGTGTTTTCCAATCCGAGAGGCCATTCTGACCATACTAAATGATGATAGTAGCAAAGCATAATCCTATCAGTAAATGTAAATTCCTTAGTTTTTTGTTACTGGGGTGTAAGGCAAATGGGTAGGGGTTGAAAACCTTATAAATTCAACCAATTGGATCAAAGTGGGTTGTCATTTTTCGGATTTTTTGAAACAATTGGCCCTATAGTGGCATTAGGTTTCTAATAGATTATGTGAAGTTAACCAAATAAATTTTTCCTACAATTGTGGCCTTCCTGAGTCAAGATGGTGGGTTTTCTTTGTGGCATTATTACTGAAAAAGTGACAGTATTGTCATCTCAGAGTATCAGCTATTAGCTGTATTAATTTGTTAAAAGAGGGTTTGTATTTTGATTGGTTGTGTATGCATCCTGGAAAGTCAGATCTTGTAGTCATGCATCACTAAACATTGCACACAACATCACATGATTTGTTTTTTCCAACTGCTATTCATTTTTCATTGCATTTGTTGATTTGCTTCTGATTTTTTTTTTTTTTTTTACATTTACAGATCACTCATATGGAGATGATAAAAGGAATTCAAGGCCATGGCTACTATGACGAACTTGTTGTCCCAATAATAGAGAACACTGCCTATGAAAACGAGCTTACAGACTCTCTTGCTAAAGCTGTGTGTTCTTTAATTTGTTGGCATCTACAATTTGTTGCTTGGTTTCTAACATGTGACTTTCTATGCTCATCTGTGGAACACAATGATAATGCGGGAGCAAATAATCAAATATTTCTTATGAACTGGACCTAACTATGTGTAGATCTATGGTTTCATCATGTAGTGTTTGTAGAAGGAGAAAAATCTACTTGTTTCCTTCTGCCATTTTCCTTATGTAGCTCTGATGATGGATGATTGTTTCAGTAATCTTTTGATGATTATACTTCAGTAGCTCACTGTTATACTGATGAGTGGCATAACCCAAACTTGCCAATTAGAACATGCCTTTACTGTTCTTTGAGATTTTTTTACCTTAAAGATCTCCAGTTCTTTTGTTTATTCAGTGGGATATGCTCTGAACTACTTAAAACGCATTCATGTTTTTCAGATTGAAGCGTACCCAAAAACCACAGCTGTGCTTGTTCGCAATCATGGCATATATATATGGGGAGACTCATGGATCAGTGCCAAAACCCAGGTTTGTGACTCCTAGTCAATGATCTGAATGAAGTTGGCACCTGCACTGAAATTTCAATAATTTTATATCAAGTTTTTATTTTATTGTTCTGTTATCATTGTCTGCTTTGCTTAAATGTGCTGATAACATGATCTTGATTGTATTTTTAGTGATAAAGGGCCTGATCAATTAGAAAAGTTATCTGTCATCAAATGTTTTTATGCTAGCTATTTGGAGATGCTGCAAATATGAAGTGAATCTAAAATTCTTAATCATTGAGTCATATGATAATTTCCTACTAATGGTGAAGTTGAAGAGTAAAGTTAACACAGGCATAGCTTAAGCTGCTGCTAGTATTTCAGTGATACCTGCAATTGTTTCTGGAACTCAATTGATAATTGATGTGGGAAGCCATTCAAACTATTGATAAAATGATGCAATAACTTTAGCTATGTAAAGGGCTTCTCTTGTTCTCTTGTTAAAAGATTCCCTTTCCAGTTTCTTATTATTATTTGATGTTTAGTTTTTGCTATTATTGCACTTTTTGGCAGATCAGCTATGTGGTGTAGAATTGGGCATTAACCTTCACAATTTCCCTTCTGACTCTCTTGTTGTTGCTATATCATTTTCTGTAAGGCGCTGTAGCAGAAAGCTTAGGAATTTTGTTGATGGAACCCTAAAACTGGTCTTATTTTGCTAAGCAAGGAAAATCTCGGGATATACAGCAGCTTCCCCCTCTCAAAATTTAGAACAAAGACCCCACATATATGATAACTGATATGTGCTTGAGTAGCTTTTTCAATGAAAGCCTACTTTTGTGGGGTTTCTTACCCTTTTTTCTTGGTTTGCCTTGCATATCTGATCTTTTTGATACCTTGAATTTTATATTAGACATAATATGAGCAGCACAATAGTAAATGATGTTTCAGACCTTCAAGACAAAATGTTGTTTGATGCAATGCAACATACTCTACTCCTGCTCTATGCTGTTATTCAATCCTAAGTGTTATAAAATGATATATTTGAGAGAGTTATATTTGTATGGTTTGAGCCCAAAACAAGCTGTATGCGTGTATGTATCCTCAATTCCTTACAGAATGCTTTGATGTTCCCTTTTGGAGCTTTACTTAAATTTCTCTAATCTTTCAGGCTGAATGTTATCACTATCTGTTTGATGCTGCTATCAAACTTCATCAAATAGGCCTAGATTGGTCTACTCCAAACCATGGCCCTATTCAAAATGTCAAGGTTAAGGCAGGCATGAATAATTCAAATAACAGAATTGAACCGTTGCCAGTAAGTTATTAAAACGATGTCCTCAACTTACTTATATTCTCTGCATTTTAATTTTGATGTGGGTTATACTGGCTTAATAGAACTTGTGATTTATGTTGGACCCAAGCCCTTGCGGTTTGAAATGTACTGGTAATGTTGTTATCTATTATCAAATATTTATGTCTTATCAAGTGAACATTATTATTTTTCAAATTATTTGGTTGCAGCGTTGCATTGTACTTGACATTGAGGGAACTACTACTCCAATAACATTTGTTGCTGATGTTCTATTTCCATATGCCCGTGATAATGTTGGGAGGCATTTGTCTGCAACATATGATACTGCAGAAACTCAAGATGATATAAAGTTGTTGCGCACACAAGTAAGATTTATTATTAGAAGTTTTGGTATGCTTGTAATTCACATGTCATACCAGATTGATTTTGCCTTTTATTGCAGGCTACCAGTGGAATCTTAACATTGATCTTTGGAAATTTTGTTTGAAATGATGATTAAGATTGCTATTCATTTAGGGGAAGCATGAACAGAAGTTAGCTGCTAATAGTTTTTGAAACTTAATTTTCTCCTTTCTCTCCAGCGTCCCTGACAAAATATCTTATGGTGGTTGTGCACAGTAAACAAAAGAATGGAAAGGAAAAAAAAAAGCACGCCAAAAGTTTAACTAGAGATAAAAGATGGCAACTCTTTCTATATTGTACAAGGACATGTTAGGAACAAAATCACAATAGATGCCCTGAAATTTTTGGATGTACCAGAAAAACTGCAGACATGCTGTCGAAGGAGTGCAAATCTTAGAAAATTGACAAATTTATCAAGTAGAGACATGCTCTAACGTGAAGCACGGGATTGTGATGTAATCAATGGGCTGATGAAGCTCTTCCTTGCAGTGCTTCCATTTTTCCTGTAACAAGTCAACTCAAAACAGTATAAAGTGGAGTTGAATGACCAGGCTTAGCAGTTTTTGGTGGACTTTTTCATACGGGGTTGATTGTTGCCATTAGTTTATGAGTTCTTCAGGGATTTTTTAAAATATGTTCATGTGCTGTCAAATCTTTTTTTGCAGGTTGAAGATGATTTGGCACAAGGTGTTAATGGTGCTATTCCTATTCCAATGGATGATGCTGGGAAAGAGGAGGTAATTGCAGCTTTGGTTGCTAATGTGGAAGCGATGATAAAAGCAGATCGGAAGATCACTGCATTAAAACAATTGCAAGTAAGTATTCAGAAACATAAAGTTGGTAACCATGAGATTGATATGCTTGGTATAAAGTGTATCCCTGTGATATTACCAAGATTTATTAATGTAGGGTCATATATGGAGAACTGGATATGAGAACAATGAGCTGGAAGGAGTGGTGTATGATGACGTTCCAGAAGCATTGGAGAAGTGGCATGCTTTGGGCATAAAGGTTCTTCCTTTTTGTATTTTCAACGTTTATTAGGGGATATTGTTTATAGCTTAATGTAATGTCATAGCTTCAGTTTGCCACTTGTCCATGTGGCAAGTTACCTTTCAAAGTTTGAATGATTCAAACAGTAATTTCAAATGATCACATACTAATTTGTTACCCATCTTTATCTTGAAATTCCCCATTACTGTGAACTATGTTATCATTGTATACAGAAGAGGATGTTACTGCTGATGTCAAATATTTCTTATTAATAACCGGCCTAATGGTATTTAAATCTGAAGTTATGTTGCAAGACTATAGCTTCTTGGACTCTATGTATTAGATAGTTAATTAATGAATTTGTAAAAAAGTGTTGCACACAGTCTATTAGCTAATATATAGTTCCTTGTAAGAACATCTATTATGGATCTTATAAACAAGTTTGAATACTAGGCAATCTGCTACATACAAAATACTATGCCATTGCTATCAGAACATAAAAGCACATTCAAAAGTCTATATGAATGAGGAAATTGGAATATATGACTAATAGTTGTTAGTGGCATTGAAGAGCTTGAGATCCATTGTATAAATTCACCAGAGGGATTGATCCTTGAAATACAATAGCTGAGTTCCATGAACTTGTTGAGTGTGACTCAAAAGGCTTTCAATTTCTTGATTATGCATATTCTTTTTATGCCATTATTTACTGTTTCTATGTTGCCTCAGGTTTACATATATTCTAGTGGAAGCAGGCTGGCACAAAGACTTATTTTTGGAAAGACGAACTATGGTGACTTGAGAAAATATTTGTCTGGATTCTTTGACACCACAGTGGGGTAAGTTTTGTTGATGCTACCGGAGTACTATTGCCACTTAATTTGAACTTCGATAACCCTTCGAACTCCTGTTCCATGCAGGAATAAAAAAGAAACACGCAGTTATATTGAAATCTCAGAGTCACTTGGAGTTGATAAACCATCTGACATTTTGTTTGTGACGGATGTTTTTCAAGAAGCTTTTGCTGCAAAAGGAGCAGGTAACAAGTTGCTTATTATTATACTTAAAGCTAAAACAGAATGGTGTTTGTTACTGTAGATACTGTAGCAATTGTTTTTGGTTTTCAATTTTTTTTCTAGCTGCCTTTATGGTGATCAAGTTATGGGCAACAAATGATCTATTATCTATCTATTTTTTTTTAAAAAATATGTTGTTTGTCCCGTACAAAATCTTAAAAAAATATAAACTAGGTCTAGGTACGTGGGCCTAGGTTGAAAGGTCCACGCTCTTGGGTTCTTGTCTTAGAGGCCCAGGCATGCAAGGCCACTTGGTCCAAGGTCACACACCTTTCCCTTTTATTTTTAAGTAGAAGAAATTTTAAAAACAAAATTATTAAACCCAATAGAGTTCATTATCAGAGTTGTAGATTTGACAAGTTAGGTCGCAAAACCCGGATCGATTTAATATATATTGTTGTCTCAATATTTTTTTTTTAAGATGCCATGTTGAATTTTTTTTGAAGAATTTGGTTTATTTTGAATTGGCGTGCATCATATGTCTTGTTATAGTTTTTCTATAGGATTAGTTTGTTAAGTTACTTTTACATGGTTATTACGGTCTCATGACCTTAGTTACATGTTTAGCATGTTAACCCGAGTTGATTCAATATACAGCCGTGTCAATATATATATATATATATATATATATATATATATATATATATATATATATATCATCTTGATTTTTTTTTCTTCCTACTTCATCGTTTTTTACCCCATTTTTTTGATTTTTTTTATATCATATATTGAGGTATTTTTTTTAATTATTAAAAAAGTGGAATGCATGTTCGAATTGCGGGTTTGACGGGTTAGGCCGCAAAGTTCATGTTGTTGTCTCAATATTTGTTTTTTAAAAGATGCCATATTGATTTTTTTTAAAAAACATTTGGTTTATTTTGAATTGTTCATGATATCTTGATTTGTGTTTTTTTTTTTAAAAAAATTCAAAATACATTATTACTGCATGTCCAAGTTTTTCTTTAATCTGTGTGCTCCTTTTTTTTTTTTTGTCATCTAAGCTTTTTTTTTTTTGGTGTTAAAAAGAAAATTTCATCTGTCCAGCCAGGTAAGATGGCTAGTTAGTTTTCTATTTTATGGAGGGCTGCAAAGGGCCAAGGGCAGCTGGAAAAAACCTCCCAGTGCATCACTTCACTACATGTTTGATTTACTTAACCAATACATTAGATTTCCTTTCTCTGTGTCAATTTGTTTTTTGGAGCCTTAGGCCTGGGAATGTATTCTGCTCTCCCTCAGGAATATATCAATGCAAGTCACTGGTTATAGCAGGTTTGGTTTCTTAATATTTATTAGACCCCAATAGCCGACTTCAGTAACCCCTGCCCCTGGCAATAAGTTGTAGCTGAATTTGCGTTACTGTTCTCTCCATCCCTTAGTAGACCTGGGTTTGAGTCTCAACCAAAAAACATAGCCTGCAACACAACCACCAATTGTGACCGTAATTAACAAAGGTTTTGGTTGTTTATTTTCACCTTTTCTTTACCTTCTTCATTTTTCCAAGGGAACTAAATACCACAAGTGATGAATAACTACTGTACACCAAAAACAAGGCTTATAAACAACTGATTCAATTGTATGTGGTGTCTTGATTTGCAAAGAAAAACATATTCTTGTTGCCACAAAGAAGCTAGTTTACTCCAGTGCTAAGAGGTACGAAAAGGCTTCTATGCAAGCTTACTCATCTTCAACAGTGTCTGGAGTCGGAGCAAATATTTGTTCTGAAAACTTAGTTCTGTATTCTCATTGGCACTTCTGAAAATTTAGTGACCTTTTCTCATTCATGCTATCTTTCGCTTTGATATTTGAATTTTCATACAATTTTCAGGTTTGGATGTGATGATTTCTATCCGGCCAGGAAATGCACCTCTTCCAGAGAATCACGGTTTCAAGACAATCACCTCTTTCGCTGAAATCTGATGGCAGATATGTATGCAATATTTATCACTCTAAGTTTTGTTTGGAAATCTGAAAGCAGATATGTACTTGTGTTATTGCAAATGTATGATATGCTTCACAACGCACACATAAATAAAAATGTTGCTTTTAAAAGAAAATGCGGCTGTTTCCTTTGCAACCTTCCTGTGCTTTGCATCGTTATATGGACACGCATTTTTCCATAAATGGAAGGACTCGCTTGCATAATCTGACCTTGTTTCAACTAAGGAAAACAGACTTGGAAGTTCAACTTAGGTCAGGTAATGTCTCCTCTCACCAAAGCAGCCAGCCGTGACCAGTCTTGCTCGATGAGTTTTAGAATTCTCGGAGACGAGCTTCGTGGAAAACCTCCCATGTTTTGGGTCCGTCCAAAGCCGGTGGATGGGCTGAAACGTTCAGCAGGAGATGATCAGAGGTTGAAGAAGATAATACGAACATTAATGTGCTTGGGAGTTGATGAAACTCTAAGAGTGTACATGGTGATTCATAGGCATTCATGTATCAATGAATTATGTGAATTTGCATGTTGTAAAAGGTAGGGATGCAGATAAACTGTGCAACCTATCTTCAAGGGTAATCATGCAGAATAATTACCCTCCCCATTGTGGATGTCTGCATTATCATTGTGGATAATCGCATTGTCATCGTAGATCGTAAAACGAGAAAATTAGGTGGGCTAAGCTACGACTTCAAGTTGTTATGTGGGCCTCGTGATAGTTACTTTAGCATCGCTTTTACAGGGAGTTATAAACACCATAGACAAACCTGTTGGATTTGGAAGAATCGTCTTGAGTTCAACTCTGCACGGTAAATTGAGAAATGAGCTAGCCCGAGCCCAAGTCATGATGGAGTGGGTTCAAGATGGTAGGACCTAGATCCAACATTGAGCAATTATGGACTAGACTAAGCCCAAAGCATATGAGTGGTGGGCTTTGGTAGGCCTAACACAAACTCCCATTAAAAATGTTTTGGGTTTGGGCTTATAAACATAAATTGAGAAATACTGATGAAATATTCCGTTATCATATAGAGAAGATTTTGTTGGCATTAAAAGTTGCCGATGAAATTGATGATGGAAAGCTACGGTTGACAAATATCTTATTGAGTTTTTATTTCATTAGCTATTTTAAATATTGATAGACTCATCAATGAAATATTCACATATGTTTATCACTTTTTACCTTATTTTTCATCCAAAACCTCACCCTATCTCTTGTAGAAGCCTCCAACCACACTTGAAGATTATGAGAAGGATGAGTGGTGGAAGTGTTTTCACCAAATTTCTTAATCATATTGATGTTATATCTCTCCTATAAAAATAAAAAAAATCAAGTTTTAAAATTCAATTATATTTCATATTATTGATATAAATAAAAAAAATTAAACCAATAAAAATTATCAAAACACTTACAACAAGACATCTACTCTACCCTTTTTATTTATGTGAGTTTCTTCATACAACTCCATTGAAGTTGGTTCTTGCTCAAGCTATTTTTTATGCAAATAAAATAGTCTATTAAAAGTTTTACTAATAAACTCTTAATTAAAAATTTAAGGAAAAAAAATATATAACAATGAACTCTTACTAGGAGTTTTGCTTGGTGGATAAACATAATCGCTCATCTAGTGTGGTTGCTTATCGAACCATGAGTTTTTTTATTTTTATTTTATTTACTGGAGCTTGAGCACTTTGCAAAACTTTTTGATACTACAAATTCAAGATGAGTTGCCCATAACAGTTATGGTCTATGATATATATACTTTGGTTGATAAACATGACCTTTTCATTGCTCATTCGTGGGCATTATAAAAAAAAATCACACAATATGATATAACAAACAGTTAATTCATATATGATTTAAATTTATTATACTTAAATTATGTAAGAAAATTAAAGAATACAAGTTTATAATAATATAATATTAATTAATTTAAACTTACATAGTCGCACTATGATTTTTTAACACTCTTCTCAAAATCACCTTGTTACTCTCATTCCACCAAATTTATTTCTTAATTGATTTCATACATGAATTAGTTTTTAAAAATTTTAAAATGGTAACTAAAATCTTAGATTATCTATCAAATTTTAAACTTTTCACACAATGATCACCAAGCCGACTATTAAAGCAATAGTTTTTCAAATGATCATTTCATTGTAAAGATGATGAACCGAGTAGTTTCAAGATTAGTAAACTTGTATATCAATTTAAAGAAGTTATTTTTATATAATTATAAAACTTAAAATAACTCATTAAAAATAAATAACATAATGAGTAAAATAATTACATAGAAGAGATGCTCGATATGTTATCCTTAGAGATTGAACCTTGGATAATAACTTCTACTTTAGATGTCTCTAAATAATTCTCTCCTAGATCCACAACACGATCACCGACACTACTACTTGATGAAACATGAGCGTTCTTCTTGATCTTAAACTTGTTTTTTTTCTTGAATATATGACGCCTTAAAGGAAACAATGAACACATATTAGAAAGATTAAAAAAAATATAAATATACAAATTCAACTATTTATTAAAAATGAATCATAATTAACTTATACAAACCAACTAATAACTTAGTAACCCATCATTTCTTTAATTCCAAAGTAACTCAATCCTCTCAATTTAGAAAAATATAATTCATAATAATAACTATCAAACACTTCATAAGTTGAAAATACTTAACCCTTAATTATTATCAATTCCACACAAAATACAATTTTCTTAATTTTCAACTAAACCATAATATTGACAAAAAAAAAAATAATACCCAACTAACTTACCTATTATTTATTCAATTTAAGAATAAATAAAACCAAATAATACCCTAATTATTATCAATTACACATTAATTTAACTAAACCCTAAATTCTCAACGAAAACCTAAATACTAAATTAACGAATTATCCATCATTTCTTCAATTCAAATTTATTCAACCTAAATTAATATATTTAATTATTAATTATCAATTTCACACATTTTTTTTTCAAATTCTCAAAGTAACCACAAAATTGATAAAAAAAATAAATGGTATCCATTAAATTACTCATTATTTCTTCAATCCTAACACACTTAAATTACAAAATCACGCTTAATTTTATCAAGTAACAAATTAAATATATTTTTTTAAATCCTAAAATACAAATCATAAGTTAAGACAAGAAAATTATCATTATAAAAGAAATAAAATATTTAAATATACAAGCAAATCATAATATTACAGACAAATATCAATAATCTAACTTAAAACATAAATAAGTTAAAACAAATAAGTGAGTTTGCTTACTCATGAGGTGCAGCTCGACAAAAAAAAACAAAATCAATGAAGAGAAATTGGATTTGTGGAGTTTCTGGTTGTTGGATTTTTTTTTTGGAAGATGAGAGAGCTTCTGTAATTTGTTTTGAAAGAAGAAGAAAAAATGTGGAGAGGAGAGGACTGACCAATGAAATTTCCATCAATAATCTGACACATCAGTAATTCCAATACAATTACTAACGAAATTTTTCTGGAGCAATTTTCGTTGATAGCCACGATGAAATATTTTTTTGTGTCAATGTTTGCATTGCTTTTCTCTAATTCTTTATTAGCCGTCAGTCCTCTTTCAACCAAAATATAAATATATAAAACTAAAAATTTTAAAAATGTAAAATTAAAATATATATATACATTTTTTATTTTAATTTATCATAAAATTTATATCAGTTTACACGTATCTCGACTTCTCTTTAGTTACTTCTCTTTTAATATATACTGTAATGTAATTATTGAAATGGGAATAACTGAAGCTTGTCCTGTGGAAGGGGGTGGGGGAGCACAGGTTGTGTTGGGAAATAAGATTTTATTCTTTGGAGCAATTATGTTCATGAACTATTTGAGAAATTAACGAACTCGATTCACATGAGAAGACAGCATAGACAACAATGGCTTAATTTTATCGACCCTGTCAAATAAACCAAAGTAGGAATTTCTTCTTGTCTGCAGCCCTTTTTAATCTATCTACAGTACTTAAGTTACTCAATTTTAGTAAAAAATATGGGGGTTATATTAGTCAAATAACTAATTCAATCAAATAATTTAAGTTATTAAACAAGATTTTAAGATATGCTTTATATTATTTTCTAATACACATTCTCAAGTAAATATTCTTTAAGTTTGAAATTTGCATAAACCCACAATACCTTGTGCTTAATTTTTATAAAATAAATGAGAATGTTAGAATTCAAACTTGTGACCGCTTGGTCATCAAATTCAACTCAATAGCTTAAGTTATTAGGTAAGGTTTTAAGATATAATTTATAGTATTCTCTAACATACCTTTTTAAATAAAAAATTTTTAGACTTGAAACTTGCGCAGACTCACACTACCTTATGCTTAATTTTTACTAAATAAATAGAGAAGGTGAGATTCGAACTCGTATGTTAAAAAACTAATTCAATCAAATAACTTAAATTATTAGATAAAATCTCAAAATATAATTTATATTATTATACGATACCATCAATCTAAATATCTTGAAAAAAGAGAGACACTAGCACAAGTTGAGTTACAATTCATTAGTTGTGTTGATCAGAATCTACCATGAATTAGAAGAATATAACAACCACTTCGACATGTCTAGGTGAATATTGAAAATCTCAACGAACTTAGTGACTGCTAATTTCACTTTTCTAGTAAATGAAAAACGCCATCATCATCAATAATTGAGAAGAAAAAAAAAAAAAACCCTTTTGTTGACATTCGTTGTGCGCACTTTATTCCTAGCTTTGTGTCTAATTATTATTGCGACCACTTGGTTTGATATTTTAAAAGTAAGCATATAATAATATTATTCTGACCACTTGGCAAACATGATCAATCGTTTAGTAATGCCAAATATCATATCATTGTATTGGATCATGACAGATTCAAAGTTTTTACTAATCTTCAATGGGAAAAATTCAGACCCTTTAAATCATTTGTTCAGCACTATGTGAGCTGAGTTCATAATTCCCTCTGTTGTGGGCGCACCTTCCCTCTGAAGGATTCAAACAAGTCGTCACACATTTGCTACATTTCTATCCTTTTCAATACTGTTTTATGAAATGAGCACTGTTTTTCTGTTTCTTTTTTCGATGATTAGGAGACATTTTCAACTAGTAGACCAAATTACTCCGATCATGCACAATGGATATGTATTTGTTATGACACTGCAGGACTCGCACAGGTCAACAGCACCGGAGAAACACAATTACAAGAGTGCCGACCGTAAATTTGGATTAATATTGCAGTGCTCAGAAGCGTGGCTGGAATATGCTTTAGTCAACCACAACCAAGGCAGTATTTTGTTGTCATGAACTACAATGCAAAACATACCTTGAAAAACTTCGTATTCTGTGGTGGCCCAAAAAACGACTGTACAGACACAAACTTCCGAAGAGATGTGAGTAGCTAGTGTTTGAATCTGCACTGGGTGGGCCTAAGGTTGCTCGTCAGAAGTCTTGATCAAATAATTGATCCACCATTTCATCATAGGTAAGAGGGAATGAAAGTCTTCTGCTATTTTTTTCAAAGGGACAAAATCATTAAGAGGATTATCCCGTGGAGAAACATTCTGGAAAAAACTAACATATCCAATGAGATTTCTCCCTTTTCAAACTAGCCCAAGAAAAGTGGACCTGGTAATCTGATCATGTGGATCATTGCAAATATTCAATAGCATAAGTGGAAAGCAGCTCTTATTTTTTGTGGTGAAAAGGATTAATGGAATCTTTTCATGGTTTTAAACTGATGTATGTATATATGTAGTATTCGTCTCTATATCTTGTGCTGGAAATATGATCAAGTTAGGATTTATGCTGAACAGCCACAGAAACTGGCCTTGTCAGGCAAGGCAAATGCACCCAAAGCAGGCTCTAAAAGTTACTCAACTTGCAACTAGAACAGAAAGATCAGGGAAGTTCTTCGTCAAATAATGCCCTATCTAGTCCATACAGACACAATGGATGAAAGTAAAATACAAGAGAAAGTTCATACAGACACATGTTCTCTGCTTTTCTTTTGTTGTTATGCTCATACTCCCTCTCTTTTCCTTCTTTTTCAGTCATCACTCATCATCATTATATCAAAGTCCACACTTTCTCTTCTCTTTATTTATTTTTCCTAACCTTTCTTGTGCTTCCCCCCCATAATAACAGGTCTCCTCCAAGTCAAATAAAAGACCACACCTTAAGCTCAATAAGAAAATAAAGTAGGAAACAATAACAAAATTGGATGATTGCATAGCAATTGAAAGTTATAGCAACGGACAACGACTTCACTTCCTCCATGAAAGAGGCACACTCATTAATTTCTGTTGTTCCTTACACGCTCCTTAAAAATGGTGCTAGATACCCAAAAACAATCTAAGGATGCCTCAAATTCATTCTCTCTCACTTCTCAAGAATCTGAGCACTCAGACTGCAAGAATATCTTATGTCAAGTAGATTCATTTGGCCAAAAGATCTAGGGCAGGATTTACAGCTATTTTGGGTTATGAGCACATTTTTAAAAAATATTGACAAAATAAAACAGATGAAATTTTTTTTGGTTAAATAGTATAGTTTTTACATGTTATAATTAAAAATTCATTAATTTTTTCTAACTGTGATACTCCGTGGATATTTTTAATTTATTGTGCTAATTTTTTTTTTAAAAAAACAAATTTACAGTGTTCTATAAAAGAGCATGCATGAAACCAGAGAGAGAAACTAGAGACGGAAAGAACAAGAAACCAGTAAAAGTATTTATGACATTAATGGTAAATAATAATATCAGCTATTGAACTGTTCCGATTTCTGATCCCACACTTTCTCTCAGCATAAATTGCTTTTCTACTGTGTAATCTCTCCCTTGTACTGGTTTTTTTCTTCTCAAGTCAATGGTATAGATGCTCATAAAAACTGCATGCGGTGAACTTGTTGAAACTTCTAGTTTGTGGGCCATTTTAGGACAAGAATACCTTCCTCAGATAACTTAATTAACACTCCAAACTGGAAATTTGACCTGATTAATTTAATAGGACGAAAGCATTACATATCAAAAATTGCAAAACATACTACTACTCATCTCCACCCAAGCTGATCATATTTTTTTGAAAATTTCCTTTGACATCAAATGCAGTAATTGGCCACTGACATTGTTATGCAGTGGTCAGCTCCTGCAATGATTGAGCATACCACTTAATTACTTGTCTACTCAAGATATATCAGTGCAAATTGTGAATTCTCAATCTATTTTTAGCGAGGAAAATGAAATTTCATATCCACTATTCATGGGTCAATAAGAGAGTGAGAAAGAGAGAGGAAAAAAAAAACACTATAGTTTCTACAAAATTCTTGAAAATAAGCCAGCGTATTCAGAAATGCACACACACAGTCAAATTGATTCTCCCATGTTGATACTTGTATTCCTCCAAAAAAAAAAACATGAAATTCACCTAAATAATCTTACCTAATGGTAATATATAGTCCCCAATTATCAGAAAAACCACCAAAGAAACTGGAAAAAAAGAGAGAAAAGAAAATGGCTAAAGAAATTAATTAAAGACTTTACCATATATGATGAAAAGAGAGATCAAATTATACAATTGAACACAAAGATTTCTACCTCTCCCTCAAAACCATCCATAAACCATCATCAATCCTTTTGACTTGAATAATATTCAAGAAGAAGAACCTGAAACTCTTGGTGAGGTTACAGGAAAAAGTGACAACAACTGAGGCTCTGAGTCTCTTGGAGTAGATATAGGTGATGGATGCAAGTAAAAACCTTTCTCTGCTATCGCTCTCTCCTCTTCTGATGAATTCCCTAAAGAAGGTGAGCTCTTGTTAAAAGGGTCTTCATTTAGTGGAGTCACAGGGCTAAGGGTAAGTCTAGGGAAGTCAAGCAAGCTTGGGGACAAGATCTCCGGCTTGTTTCTTGGTGAAAACCCAGTAACCGATGAAGAGTTACAGTTATTTGCAAAACTAGGCAATAAAGTGTTGATCATGAGACTGTTTTTGAAGCTGTTGTTTCTTCTTTCATAAAGTTTAAAGCTGTTTTGTTGTCTCTTGGGCATGTTCTTGATAGGAGGGATGTTGTAGCTCCTTGAAGTTTGAGTTGGAGTTGTTGGCGGATCTTGGGTTGTTTTTGAGGAGGCCTGCTTTGCTGTTTCTGTTGAGCCAGTGAGCATTTGGACAACTTGTTTGAAAGTAGAAGTGTCTGCTTGGACAAAGGTTGTTGGGTAAGGGTTAGAGTCAGATCTGGAGATGGGTATTGGAGTGAGTGGTGGGGCGTGAATCTGAACCCCATTGTTGCTTCCATTGCTACGAGGAGAGTTTATTGGAGATGGGTTTTTGGTTTCTTGAAATCTTGTGGAGGTTTTCATCGAATTTTACAGGGAGAGGGCGGAGGGCGGGGGGGTGTTACAAGAATCAAGCTTAGCTAGCTCTTCCTCTTCCTCTCGCTCTCTTACTGATTTCCTCTACCACCACCACCACAACACCACCTCGAAAGAGAGAGGAGTTAACTTTTAAGAGTGGTGGTGGGTGGAAATATGGAATGGAAGAGTGAAAAACAAGGTTTGGAGAGAGAGAGAGGGAGAGAGAGAGAGAGAGAGAGAGAGGGAGAGAGGGAGATGGTAAAAAGGGTTTCTTTCCTTTCCTTGCAATATCTTCGTGTGTGTTGTTGTACTTAAAGGCAAAAAAATGGATATATATACATATAAGGTTCGGCTGTTTTCACTGTAATAAAAAATTTCAAAGCTTTTTTATTTTTTATTTTTTTTTCCTGGGTGGGTGATTGGCTAAGGGCAGGGAGAAAATATATGCCCAACGGCGGTTTTGGGATTATAAAAAAAATATGGGAATTGGGAAGGGTAATTGGTTGTGTTTGGAATATTTGGGCAACAGCATCTGTGGCTAGCAAGTTTTTCTTGGAATCAAAATGTGGAAAGGAAAGGATATTTATATATACATATGTTTGTGTGTGTGGGGCATTGACTTCAGAGCCCTGACTGCAAGGAAGGACTCTTGTGTGATGGGATTGGAGATGAATTGATAGCAACAACAACCATCCATCCATTAATTACGAAATCATGAATCCTATATGCCCGACTTCACCGTTCATGCTTTTTTTTTTATTATATATATATATATATATATATATATATATATTGTTACTAAACTTAATTTACTTTACTAGTACATATAAAAATTAGGTCAATATATGATTAGGTTAAAATCTAATTTTTTAAAATTAAAATAATATTATTTATTTTTTAAAATTATTTTTATTTAATTAATTAATTACAATTAACTTATTCGATAAAAAAACTTCAGTTTTAAACCGGATTCTTTATAATCTAGTTTAATAATTATGATTTTCACTTGGCATGTGATGCAGATATTGCCTTGTTTGGTTCATTCTTGTTAATTAATTATGTTTTTATTTTAATTATTTAAGAGCATGTTTGTTTTTATGATTGAGATTATAAATATTTACAACTCAATTATGATCAAAACTTACCTCTAAAAGTTAATTTTTTTTATTTTTTTATTTAAATTTTTTTTTAGCTAGATCCATGCGCATAAACTTCATCGTAAACTATAAAAACAAACATGCTCTAAAGTAGTCGCCAAGTAAATATTATATAACCAACAAAACTTTGCAAATTTGTGTAATTCACTTCCCATTTCATTATTTGCAATGCAATTTTTATTTTTTATCTATTTAAATCCTAGGCTATTTCTACTCTAGTTATTGAAACAATGTACAATATTTAATTATCATAGAGGACAGCATTCAAAGATGGCCAAGGTTTTTGCATGGTTAAGAGAGATGGATAAAGTACTGTGTTAAGCCGAACAAAGATCACTGAATTCTCTTCACTTTTCCTGTTTAATACGTACTATTTTGATTAATTAGAAGAGATTAGGGACTATATGTGTTTTGTTTTCTCCCTTTTTCATGCTGATTTCTCTTTTTTTTTTTTTAATTTTCCCTGACTACCAAACACAACACTGTTAAGTGTTAAGTTTGAACTATCAATGATTGGCCCTCATCACGCTTCAATGCATTAAGGTCAAGAAGTTCTTTCAATAGCAGTTGATTGTAAGAATCCCCTTTGTGGGATACATATTAGCTAGGGTTTCATTGTACAACCACTAACATTTTATGCAAAGATAAGATTAGTCACCTATATTGAAAAGAAAGAAGCAAGTTGAGCCACCATTTGAGACAAGATGGAGAGTGAGCTGCTACATTTTAACTAATTCCTTTCCTCGCCACGCCGAAATCTGAAGTTCTTAATTAGCCGTAATCACCCCATTAGTCACTCTCCTAATTATCCTCTCATGATAACCAGAATCTCATCTTCTTATTGCTTGATTTTGTGGATCGATGAATCTATTCGGTTTCAAGAACTGGTGTAAGCGAGCAAGAACAATGGATCGATTCTGGGTTTTTTTTTTTCATCGAATCAAGTTTTCAAAGTGTTGTTCGCTCCCCCATTAACAAAAGTTTCTTAATTATAGCTGACAAAAATATGGAGAAGAAAAGAGAAAAATAAAAAGAGAATCAAGTTCTCAGTGCTTATTATATACTATATCTCAAAGAGGATCACAGGCAAAAAAATATATATAGATGAGAAAAGATGGGGGACCGAAACTCCATTAAATGCCACTGCTGCTCAAAAAGGGATCACATTCTTTCAAGCTAAAATCATTATGTCTGGTTTGTGGAGCTCCTAACAAACTGCATTTACACTAATTAGCTTAAAGTTTCTGCAAAAAATATCTTGATTAAACCACAAGCAATAGAAGCCTGCGAAAGGTGGCTGATTCAACAGTACTATGTTCGATCGATAATATTATAATTATCACCCCTATAAATGAAATGGACAGAAAATTCATTGTACCGTGCAAGTTGATTTATCCAAAGTGAACACAAATCTCAATGAAATAAGAATAAAATTATGAATCTCCACGTATATAGTACTACTACCTAACCGAAAAACTTCAATCCCACCCCTTCTCTGCAAAAGGAGAAGGAGAAAGAGGGTGTGCAAATCTCAAGTGGATAATGGAGTATCCTCAAGTAGGTCCAGTGGATAATATGAAGGTGAAGAGTGACAGGAAAATTTTATATTATTAAGTGATCTTTCACCATATATATTGGATTGCATTGAGGTTATTATTGCATGAGAATGACTGACTGGCTTTCCCATTCTGCCTGTAGATGATGTTTCAGAGTCAATTACATGTTCATGAATGCGCTTTTTTGCTTGGTAGCAACTAGAATTTCCCTTGTCATTTCTGTAGTTGCAATGGAAGTTGCAATCGGGACGTTTGGTTTGCACATCTCTCTCAAATGTTTTTTCCTCCTTTTGCCTCCTTTGTATAATTGCTTTCTTTGCACTTGCCATGCATTAATGGCTAAACCTTCCACCAAAAGTTCCTTTGCCACTAATCTAATGAAAAGTTTGGATTGAAATAATATCCTTATTTATTTCTTTATAATCAGAAATAACCACAGGTGGTTAGTCCCAAATTAAGAACGTCCCAAATTAAGAACATATATACACTGCGCTTAGTCTGCCAGTATTATATTTACCAATAGCTCACCGACAAAAATACTCTATTAGTAAAATTCTCGTCGATAATTTCTAGTATATCGATAATAAAATTATCTATGAATTTACTAACGGCAAAGCAAGCAAAAAAAAAATCAAAACTAAATAATAATACTCAAGAACCGAGTTGCTTGGAAAAAAAAAAAAAAATCAACTCAAACAAATTTGCAACAAATAAATAACACAAAAAATAAACAACATTAACAAATAAATAAATCAACTAAAAAAAATTTCCACCTAACCTAGAATAAAACCTATTCCAGAACCCATAATCCATTAACAAATAAATTCATTTAATTGAAAATGAACAAAAAAATTAACTAATAATAATTAAAATCAATCCTATATATTTAATTGAAATTGAACAACAAAATTGAAAAATAAAATCCAAGTAAAATCCAATAAAATTGTTCTCATATGAAAAAATTCCTATAATTAACAACATTCATACAATTATTAAGAACAAAAAAAATTAAAAAAATATTAAGAAAATAAATATAATGAAAAAAAACACAAATAAAGAAAAGTAAAAAGAAAAATCTTACCTTAGTTTCGTTGCGAGCAAAACTGACAAGAGAAAAAAAAACAAATTCATAAAGTATATCAATTAAAAAAATCAGAAAAAGATAAAAGAAGAAGAGAGGAGAAGATATATCCGCATACGGTAGAAGAGAAGAGAAGAGAAGGAGTTGAGGAGAGAAGGAAAAGAAAGAGAGGGACATTGATGTTTTTTATAGAAGAAGAAGAAAAGGAAAACGAAGAAGAAAAGAAGGAGAAGAAGAAGAAGAAGAAGAAGAGGTTTGTCTGCTATGAAATTAGCCAATCTAGTCTTTTAATTGAGTATTTTTATTAATGGTTTTACCAACGGATAATTAAATATTAATATTTGTAACCATTCCGTTGGTGATTCCGTCTGTAATATTTAATTTAAAATTTTAATTTAATAATTTTTTTTTCCGAAACTCCTCAAATATCATTGACAATTTTTTGGTTTGTTGGGTGATTCCGTCTATAATATTTAATTTAAAATTTTAACTTAATTGAAAATTCTTAAAACCCCCCAAATATTACCGACAATTTTTTAGTACATCGTACCGTCTATAATATTTAATTTAAATTTTCAACTTAATAAAAAAAATCTCAGAAACCCTCCAAATATTACTGACAACTTTTCAGTACATCAGTGATTTTGTCTGTAATATTTAATTTAAATTTTCAACTTAATCAAAAAATCTCAAAACCTCCTAAATATCACCAATGATTTTTTAGTTAATCGGTGATTCCGCCTGTAAAGAACAATAATTAACAGTGCAATTGAGAAGTGAATAATTTCATAGCTCTTGGGAAAATACCGATGGATTTAATCCATCGGTGATACCTTTTGTATTTAACACAATGAACAATGTTAGGGAGAAGAGAACAATTCTAATGCCCCTCGGAATATATCGTCGATTTATTCTATCGGTGTATCTCGTTGGTATTTTACAATTTCAATGCTCTCTTAAATATTATAGATGAATTAACGGATGAATTTTCATGGCGCATTAATAACGTCGGTAATGGTTATATAAATAACATGTCATCGTACTTTTTAGTTTATTTTTTTAATTTTTTTTTCACTGTAATCCCCTCAATATATATAAACAAAATACTTTTATCGGTGTTTCTCGATAGATATAATAAAAAAGGTATTTTTTTTAGTAAAAATCATTGTAATCTATAAACAAAAATATTACGTTATTTGGAGCTGTCAATTTTATAGTAGTGATGCATGATTTTCCACCCGTTTGGTCAACTACAATCAAGGAGAGTTTAAGAACTTAAAATCTCCATGTTAAGTACAATAAATGTGTAGCTATTATATTATACACACACAACCACATCAAGGATCGACCGATCCCTTTGAGTGTATAGCATTAAATTAAATTTCCGTGGTATGCTAACCTTTATACGTGTTTGATGTCCATTGATTAGTTGATTGTAGAGCATAAACTCTGACTAATAAAATATTTAGAACAGTAATAAAAAAATACAATAACAACAACAACAGTGTTTCTTTTCGCCGGCTTGACTATAATTTCTAAAACAATGTTAATATTGGTTGGCTTTTGGTGCTTCTTATGTAGTGAATGGAGACAATTTTGTTAAGAATCATAATTAGATTTTGCTTACTTCGTAGGGTCCGCTAAACCATAGTCTTATGGTGCATGCCACCATCATTACAGACGTTCCTTAATTGCTAGTGTCGTGTTGGGCACATCTTTGATCCAAGAAACCAGCTCACTATGAAGTTTATGACACATTAAATAATATATTCTATAGTCTCATACCCACAAGTATATTTTATAGTCCTATTTTACATGTTTCCTTCTCCTTTTTTTTTTTTTCTTTTTTAAATAAATCCTTGGATCAACTCATACCCATACTAACTATAGGTTACATATATATAAAGAATTTAAATCCTTAGAACTAATGAAATGGACACAGTTAATCTCTTACATCTTAATTAACCATTAAACCAACCTCTCATATCACCTTTATTTTTGTTTTTTCCAGATTCAGCGATTCCAGCCTCTCCTAACGTGGCCTAAAGTTTGGTATTCTAGATTCACGTGAGGTCGGCTGCTTAGTGGCATGGCAGGCATTAAAAAATACGTCATGAGGATAGAGTGATTAATGAATGTGTAAATCATAAGCATGAGAGTTAATGCCTTAATGGTGAGCATCAAAACCTGGGTAATTCAGATAAAGATGGCTTCGAGCCCTGAGATAAAAAAAAAAAAAAAAGAGAGAGGAAAAAAAGTATACGAGCACGAAACATCATTCTTGTCGAAATGTCCCTTGAAAAGAATATATATACAAGTAGTCTAGACCGAACTAGGGTTTTGTTTCTTTAATGTTCGGGTTACATACTAGCTATGTACAGAGAGAATTAATATTAATTCACAGTGGCATCTTACAATCAAATAAAAACAAGGTTTGGATATCTGTTCTTCAATTATATATAACAACAAACAAATAAATAAAGAATATAAAACTGAATTTCCTTCTTTAGAAAAATATAAAGGATACTGGCACGGGAAAGCTGATATATAATATTTAGTAAAGCAGAAAAACCTCGGAGAAGTTTCGAGGAAGGTGAAGGTTTTGGTTGGATCCAAATTCTAAAGCATAATATGGTCGAAAAGCTTGACTTTGTGTTCTTTGTTCTTGGCTTTATTTTTTAAAGGAAAAACGGAAGGCAGAGTCTTGTCGATGGTGCTTCTTACAAGGTGGCTGTTTTAAGTCAAGGCTGCATGGTCCTACCCTCTCAGGCGTTGCTCTCAACAATATATAATCATAAAAATGATCCTTCAATCAACATACTCTTGGGATATAAATTGACAAATAGACTTAATTAATAGACAAAAAAAAAACCTCATGGGGGAAATATTGGAGGCTAGATGGAAGCTTAAAGTTAACTAAAAGTTTAATTAACTTATATTTCAATCCAAGCACACCTCAATATATTTGAATCTATCTAATAATTATAGGCACCTTAATTATAATGAACTCATGATGTGTACCTTCGTGGTAATGGAGTTTAGATCGTGGAGATTATCAGAACGATGCTTTTGATTTTGTTTTGAATATTCGTAGGCTATTCAAAGTGGATATTTCAACGTTATTTGGAGGGCATTGGCCTTTGAGATTCATGGCCATGTATAGCCTTATTACAAGGAAAAGAGGGTGAAAGGAAAAAAAAATTCTCACAATTTTGAGGAAATAGAAGGGTGTCTAACACATAGTTTTAAGGGAAAAGGATGCATCACCCCGTTTTTCATTCAGCCACAAAACAAATTTTTTTTTCAATTGTGCCTCCATCTATTTGAAATTAACCCAATTAGCCCTCCTATTAAAGCTTCTACCTTTAAATTTGTAAAATTTGAGGATCTATGTTTCTTAAAGCAACATTATTCATAAATTTTAATTAAGAGTCTTAAAATAATTAAGATCAAACACAAAAGAAATATTAGAATTCTCAATGATCTGTTTATTATGAATACATAGTGTTAACTTAAATATAAAGAAAATATATATAAGTTAAACTGAAAATGTTATTCTACTCTTAATAAATAAGACTACATAAATATTATTTAACAAAGAAGATAATTGGTTAATGCTTGATAGATGAGAAATTTAATTGGAAATCTTTGGAAGGAAGGATAAACTTCAAAAGTCACTCAATAACAAATATGATACATAATTGAAAAAAAAATATTCTTTACCCTCATTTGTATTTCTTAAAGAAAAATAAAATAGAATCTCAGGAAAAAAATTATATTTAATTTAAAGCAATATGATAAATATAGGCTTCACAGCCTCAAAATCAAAACATTCTTAGGTGATGGGTTCAAAATCCATCTTCTTTAATAGAGGCTCGAGCTCGGGCCTTGGGGTCCCATCACTAGAGTCCATCTCATTCATGATTAGAACTCGATTTGGATCTTATGGGTTTCACAATTTAGAATCCGTCACCCAAGTGAGGACTCGAGGTTGGCCTAGGGTTCCACTTCAAGCCCAAACGCTAAGGTACATTACTCGAGTTGGGTTTAGGATAGCCATACCCAAACCAAACTCTATGATAATGCCTAAAAGCTCAAGTCACCATGCCCTAATTTATTTGTATAATTTTTTTATATAGTTGATATTCAATATTTAATTTTAACGTGATTCATTTACCATCATGAGATTTATAAAATAATATTAAGGCATGTATATGCTAAAACATGATCGACTTGTCCATATTATAGATTATCATCTCACATAATTACCTCCAAAATAGATTAATCGCTATGGAAAATGCCACTCTCGATCTTACATGGAGTAATGTCATTTGAGAATCTACATTATGCACAGTGCATGTATGAGTAAAATTTGCTTTAACCAACAAATCCAGCTGCGAAGAGATTGTTAGATGACATCAGCCTCAACTTCTAAATTATCACAAAAAACCACCTCATTTCTAACCAACTACGGAGAGTGACATAATTTCAAGTAGATTGCTTAAACCATCATTAAATTCCTTAATTTAATTTATTTTTTTCGAATTTTAGGAACGTACGATGGGATAATCCTTTCCTTTTCCATGCCCCACTTTATTCTTTTCAAGATTTGAGTTCGACATTTCATAGTAGAAATTTTAAATCTCAAGTACTGTTAGATTGTTCTTGAATATTCATTTAATTCTTTGAAATAAGAGGAGTTGTTTTGTGTACCAGATAAGAGTTCTTCTCTCTCGCTCTTTCTTCCCTGTTCTTGACAATTTTTATTTGTCTGTAGTTGTTCTTTGGTTTTTTTTTTTTTTCACAGTTATATTTCTTAGTTTATTAATTGGAAGAAACTATCATTGCCAAGATGCCACCATTACTGATCGCTTAAAGTGACTGATGGGAGATCTAGCCACACCTTGTAGCACAAACTTGACCTTTTATACAACAATACATGTTGTGTTAATTGGAGGTTGAATTATTTTTTTAGTGTAAGAAAATATTCAAATGTAGTTAATATATTTTTTAATAAAAAAGTTTAATCATGAAACTAAAATACAATACATATTAGAAGATATATTTTTTAAATATTGAAACAAAGATATATTGGATATATTTTTTCAAATATTAAGACGACGACATATTGGATCGACCTGAGTTAACTTGTGTGACCTGGATCATGCGATCGTGATAACCCTATAAAAACTAAATCAAAATAAATTATGAAAGTCAATTCCTAATCAACCAAACATTGAATGATGAAATAAAAAAAATCAACTAAAAAAACATAAAGATCCATTCATAACAAATCCAATGTTCAAGGTTGAAATCGAGAAAAAAAACTAAATCCATAAAATCAAGATAACTCTATAAAAAATAAATTATAAAAATCACGAAGTCTGATTTCCAAACAACCTAATGTTTTGAAGGGGATGAAATAAAAAAATGAATCAATTACCAAAAAGTAGAAAAAAAAATAATCTCAAGTCAACCTTGAGTTAATCTATTAAACCATTAACCCGTGTCATGAGATTATAATAAATTTATAAAAAGTAAATAAAAATATTATGAAGCCTCATTTTTAACAAAATAACATGAAGGTTGAAATGAAAAAAAAAACTAAATCCATGAGGCCGATATATAATTCGATAAAAATTAAATAATAAAACATAATTTTAAAAATAATATAATATTAGAAGCTAACATTGAAAAAAAAATTAACTAAAAGTTGAGTGTTTCATGGAAAAAGTATAAAATATTATTTTAATAAATAATATTTTATGAGATAACTATAGTGATTTGGCCATTAAAGTTTTGTTAATTAAAACAATAAGGTCATGATTGCATTTGTTAACGTCAAGATGCCATTGAAAGCGGAAAACTACATTGGAGGTTGTGTCATGAAGAAGATAAAGTTGTATGTAACATAGTTGTTGAGAATTTAGTACTTTTTTTTAATTATTTTTGGAATTACATTAATCAAGCAATGCATTGAGATACACTCCAAACCGCACCAAGTCAAAAAGTTTCCAGCCCAATTTTTTTTTTTTATACATCATGCTTTGGCAGTTCCTTTGCAAACAATAACTTGAGTTTATACTTTAAAAATCCAGTCTTTTTTGCCCCCCCCCTCCCCCTTTGAAACTGTATGTAATGAAAGAAAGCTTGGAATCTCACGATCTAAGCAAAAAATTTGATCAACAATGGCGCCGAGAAAGCTTTGGATTTGAGTTTAACACGACTCCTAAGATTGCAGAAGGTGGATTCATGTACCTTAAGACTAGGATAAAAACACAACCGAGTTGTAAGAGTTTGTAGTTTATTCAGTAAAATCTTCTAAAATCTAAAAAAGATAAGTTTAAATATCCTAATGAAAAACATCCGTAAAAACTAGAAAACAATCGATCAAACTCGCGAAAATAATATGGCTACAATTCAAAACTAAAAAGGAAAAATTATAAAATATGGTCTTCAATTTCAAATACGTACAATTTTAAGGGCTTTTGGAGTGCAATTTGACGAATCTCAACACCAAAAAAGTTTTTTTTATAAATTAAATCCAAAACAAAATCACCTCTCAAATTTAAGTTTAATTTAAAATTCTAATTAAAAATTAAAAATTATTTTTATTTGATATAATATATTGGATGTGGGCCCCTTCCCAATTTTCTTTTTTTCTCCCTGCCCGATCCTTTTAGGATAGTTTTCCCACACCAAATACCCAATTAAACTTTCTTTTTCATTGAGATATAGTAGGATAGTTGGTTAGAAAAAACATACTAATTCTTAAATTAAAAATTTTATAATATTTAAATTCAAATTCATGCCCAAGCCAAAGACACATGTGAGTTTAAGTTCAAAGCGCACTTTGCATACAATCTCTCCTCTCTATATACAGAGTGCCTTTGAGCTCAATTTTAATTTTTCAACAATCCACTTGATAAATATTAGGAAAATTTTGTTTCTTTTTAATATGGGATAAAGTTCTTTAGAGGGTTTTGAGTTTCATCAAAACATGCTAACCAAAGGTTTTTTGAGATTAATTTCTCATTCTCCCATAATTTGTTTAAGCTATGTTAATGAGCATATTTTGAGTTCAATTTCTCATTCACCCATAAGTAATTGATGATCGTTTATAGATGTATTGAGATTCACCTGAAGAGTTGCGTAAGATGGATTGTTGCAATAAGGTCCAAGGTTTTATTAATTACTCACTATCTAATCCAAGAAATATTAGTAGAGATGGTATTAGATGTCCATATAAAATGTGTAAAAATAAAAAGTTTCTTGACCCAAATATTGTAACGATGCATCTTCTATAAAAAAGGATTTATAAAGAGATATCCGTGTTAGTTTACATATGAATAACCATATATTCCTCATAAGACCATGTTAGAAAGGATGGTTAGGTCAACTTCTAGTTCTAGCAATGTGCATTAAGTTGTAGATGACAATAATAATCCTTATAGGAATATGGTTATGGATGCAATGAGGAATGAATCAAGATTATGTCGATCAATGTCCAATTATAGATGAAGAATCCAATGCAAACGCGACCAGGTTTTTTGAACTTTTGAAAGAATCCCGCCGAACCATTATGAGATGGGTGCATAAATCACATTAAATTATCGGTCGTGCATAAGTATTCACCATCAAGTCGGGTTATGGGTTAAGTGGGGCCTGATTACAATAAAATTGTCGAATGAGCGAAAAGTATTTTTACACGAAGGGAACATACTGAAAGAGAAATCTTATGGTGCTAAATCCATGATGAAACCCCTTAACCTAGGATACCGTAAAATTTACATGTGTCCAAACTTTTACATGTTGTACTACTTTAAAATACAAAGTTGAATTAGTGTAAAACAAGTGGGCATGCTCGTTATAAACCCATAACTAACAAAGAAAGGACTCTTGTCACACATAAAAAACTTAGGTACTTTCTAATCACACATAGATTGTAAATGTTATTCATGTCACCAAAAACCGGTAAGCATATGACATGGCATCATTCACATGATGCGGTAGATGGAGCGATGGTGCACCCTCGATGGTGAAGCTTTGAAATATTTTAATAAGGTTATATCTTCGCTTTTTAGTGGAATTTAGTATCATGCATACTTGGGGTATGTACATAAGAATTCAATTCATTTGGGTTATTTGCTTTTTTATTCTTGTTAGACAATGACACTCACAGTTTACAACTTTCCATTAGGGATGTGTATGAGGTTGGAGTTTATTTTTTTTTTATCAGTCATACCCGATCCTAATAATTCGAGTTGGAATATAGATATTTGTCTTCATTCGTTGATTGATGAGTTGAAGTAGTTGTTGTCATCCGAGGCTTTGATATATAATGTATCGAGGAAACAAAGTTTTTAGATGAAGGCATCTTTGATGTGGACCATCAATGATTTTTCTACATATTGAATGGTTTTTGGTTGGAGGCCTTCATATTAACAAATGATGGTACAATGTTTTTTTTTTATTACCATTGGTAGTTTTTGCCATTGGATCACAAGTACGTAAATAACGAGAAAAGACTCCTTTTGTTGGAGAGTTGAAAGGGATGACACATCCTCACTACGTTGGGTGAAGAATTGTATAACATGATGTCAAGTATGATGATATTGTGTTTGATTTTTAATCAGTAAGCGTATGTTTTCTAGTTTTGGTTTGACCCACAATTTCATAAAGCGAATTATTTTCTGAGAGCTTTCTTATTGGAAGATCAATATTCTTTGCCATAACATTGATGTTATCAATATTGAAAAGAACATGTTTGTAAACATTTTCAACATGGTTATGGACATGAAAGAGAAGATAAAGGACATCATTAAGACTAAAATGAATATATCTTTGTTTTGTCACTGTAAAAATATGAAGTTGGTTTATGATGGGTCACAGGTAGCAAAGCCCAAAGCTAGCTTCATCTTAGACAAGAATGCATAGTTACTGGTCTACAAATAACTTAAGAGTTTGTATTTTCCTAATGAACATGCTTCAAACATATAAAGGTTAGTGAATTTAGAGGATTGTAGATTGTATGGAATGAAGAGTCATGATTGCCACGTGTTTAATCAAATACTTATTCCACTAGCTTATCGAGATTTATTGTCAAAAGGAATATGAGATGCACTTTTGAAGATTAATCACTTCTTTAGAGATATATTCTCCAACAAGTTACTGGACATAACACATGGAGATGCTTGAAATAAACATCATCCAAACAATTTGCAAACTCAAGATGATATTCCATCTATCGTTCTTTGACTTAATAGATAATTTACCTATACATCTACTATTTGAGGAAATAGTTGGAGGCTCAGTCCAATAGAGATGGATATATCTATTTGAGAGGTTAAAGATTACACATGCATCATGATTACAATTCTATATGTTATATATATATATATTCAAAACATTCATTTAATTCCATGCATGTACTTGTTCAACTTTAAGAGAGAAGTAAAAAACAAGGTATATGTTGAGACTTCAATATGCAAGGTTTATATTAGTGAATAGATCTTAATATTTATCTCATATTATTTTGAGTCTCACTTGAGAACAAGAATCAACTGCATTCCAAGGCATAATGAGCGAGGGGAAATGCCGTTCGTAGTAAAGACTTTTCAATATTCTCTCATCCTGGATGACTCGTACAAAAAAATATTATGATGAGAAGATATTTGAAAGAAATATAATTCAAACAAACATATAATTATGTATTATTTAACTATGATAAATTGAGACCTTTTATTCAGTAAGTATAATACTCCATATGTCATTACTTTCAAATAATTTATCTTTTATACTATTATAAACTAATAGATTGTTGAATTCCTCATTTATAACTTTGTCAATTTTTATTGTCCCAAAACTCATAGTTGACTCGAATCTCAAATCTTTTGATTATAAGATGAATAATTTTTCACGTAGTTCGAACACATGAAAGGACGGTTTAATTATTCTTATCTCTCGGGGTATTTAATCTCATTACACATTTCTCATTAATTATGATGGAGATGTAATTAATATACCAAGTTAATCAATTAGGGAGAGAATGCTAGTGTTACTTTGAATTTACTAAGTTTGGGTTTTGAAAGAAATGTGAAGTGGTATAACAAGTATTTTGTCAATGGACACGTGTTTTATACTAAAAAGTATGGTTAGGTAGAAAGACATATAACAATGGGGTTTATGTTAAAGGATCGACTTCGATGAGTTTGAAGTTGACTACTATGTGAAGTTAGAATCATTAAATTACAATATTATAGCGAGCAAAATAGATTTTTTTATTCAAATGCTATTGGTATGATACTATTGAAAAGAGAAATCATAGTAGATCTCCATCATGGTTTGGTCGAAATTAATACAAAGGCTAGATTTTACAATGTTGACAATGTCTTTGTTTTTACTAAATAATGCCAAGAAGTTTATAACATAAACACTCCTTCCTTTAGGAAAGGATAGTTCATGAGTTGATTGATTATCAAGTAGTGAAAAACCAAACTCATGGGTCGTATTCATGTTGTCTCAAATGACAACGATGAATTAACCGTGAGCGATGTTGTCCTTCAACTTGATGAGCTAGTTAATCCATATCGAGTTGCTCCGTTTAATGACTTAGAAGAAAATTTAAATTTTCACATCATCGAGAATACTTTAGTTGATTTTGACATTAAGGAGTTGAATGATGTTTTGAGAACCAATGGATATAGGCGAAGTCGATGAAGAAGATGATAGTGATGAAATCAACGTAGAAATTGAAGAAGAAGAAGAAAAATTCTAATTAATTTGCACAACACGAATATGTAATGCCATAAATTATAATGTAATATTTTTGGACGAAACGAACTTTAATGCAATGACAATGACGTTAATTTGTTATTAAATGACAAGGAAACATTAATTTTATATGATTTTAATATTCTACATAGAATTGATGTTATTGTGCTGTGTGTACTGCTGTGATATTAAGTATTTACAGGATGGATAGATAAGGAATACAAATACAATCTCGCAATAAAAATTGTTGTACACGAGATGGAAATACCGATGGACCGCAAAATACCAATAGATACACTGATGAATTAAGTTCATTGGTATATTCCAAAGAGCATTAGAGCTTTTCACCTCGCAATTGTACTGCTCATTATGTTCAATCACGGATCACCCAATTAAGCCCTTAGTATATTCTAGAGAGTTTTGAACCGTTCTCTTTTCCTAGTCACTGATCATTGTGCTCAATATATAGGGTATCATCGACGTATTAAATTTGTTAGTATATTCCGGAAAGCATTGAGATTGTTTCCTTCTTTTAATCATCGTTTATTGTGTTCAATACCGGATGATATCCTCAACGAAACTTTTCAAGTATATTTCAAAGAGCATGGAAACTTTTCATCTCAAAATTGCACTATTCATTACATACGGTATCATCGAGAAAAAAATAAAATATTAATTTTTAATTTTTCGACGGAAAAGATAATGGTAATATTTAGTGTGTTTCTGAAATTATTTAATTAAATTAAGAATTTTAATTATACTTCATAAACAAAGATACCGATGAAAAAATTAAAATATTAATTTTGAGAAAAATATAATTAAATCTTAAAATTCTGGTAATGCAAAGAAAATATAATTAAATAAAACCATTTGATTACATATATAATCAGCCATAAATCGAGCCCATAAATTAAGCTCAAAATCATCTTAATTTTGAAAGATCACATGGAATATTCTGATATCTCCATTTTGATCAATAGCAGGCATCCATGCTCAGATGATGTGAAAATTAAGAACAACGACTCTTTAACAGTAAAGAAAGAAGATTTATGCTGCGTGTAAAATGACATGAGTCTTACAATGCAACTACAGTTGGCTATAGTCAGGGGTGAAGCTGTACGTTGTGCTGATTATAAATATATGGTGTTGGACTGTGTTCCTAATTTGGGGACAATGGAAACGGAGAGGGAGGATAGGGGGACCACTCATACCGCCACTGCCACTGCCATGATTGATGGTTCATGAACAGCTTCAGAGAGACAGACAGTGCTGACACTTTGTTGCCGTCTTTCTTTATTTTATTTTTCTTTTGTGTTTGTTTTGAAATCACAACTATACTATCCATTTACATCTCTTTTCAATTCTTCTTTCCTGTGCATAAACACGATTTATGATATTTTATTGAAATCTTCTTCACTACAACGAAATTCTACTACCGAAATTGTGTTTGTATAATTTTTAGTGGCCTTTGATATAAATATCATTAAATTTAATATCAATATAATACAAAAATAAGTGTTTTCCTTTTTCTATATTGATGTTCATATTTAATCTGAGTTATTTTTTTAAAAAAAAATTTCCATTTATTATTAAGGTTTTTTTTATATAAACTAAGTTAGCTCAGATCATATTCTTTTAACTTTTTTCTTTAGCATTTTTTTTACTTTGGAAGATTTTTTGTCCGGACCGTAGTGAAACGTGGGCTACAATTCTAATATAAGTTATTTCACATGTGTTAAGCACTATCATAAGACATACTTCAACATGATAGGTCAACCTAGCAAATCAAAACTACACTCGAGTCACTCATTCAAATAGCTAAAAAATAGAGAGTAGGGTACTCAAATTAAAAAAATAGTACAAGATTGAGCACCAAATAAAGAGTTTTCTCATATGATATTCTTTGTAGTAATTTATTATGATGAGATTTTGAGAGGAAACATACCAAGATATACATTATTTCTCAATGATATAATACATAGATCAATTAATCATAACCTTCTATTCCTATTCTCTAGTATATTCTTTTATTATTTAATTTTGTTAAAATTGATAGTCAATTATGCAACCATGAGTCATTTTAACATGTATTGATGAAAACACCTCTTTATTATATATATAAACTCACGTATACCAATTTATTTATATCTTGATGTAAGGGCCCATATTGTATACATCAATGGTGGGATGTTGCTCCACCTCCTCTTTTTTACATGTCATTGGTTGATATAATCCATATGCATTACCAACCAATTATCATCACTTATACCTTGATGATTGATGTCACGTAACTCATTAATAATATCAACATAATGAAACATCTAGGTTAAAAATGACAAACCCCACCCCGCCACCAACCCAACCCCGGAACAGGGCAAAACGGCCCGGAACACACTCAGCCAAGAAAGCGGACCAAAGGCCCTCTGGTCTCGCCAACCCCAGGCCGCCAAGGCCCCTAACACAGCGTAACTCAAAGGCCGCTGGGATACAGGGCGCGCAACCGCCAACCCACGTTAAACTAACTAAAATAAACATAATTAAAATTATTATGAAAATTTGGTAATTTTCGGTGAAAAAACATAATTCAAGACATGTTGATACAATTCTTATCACACGATTAAGGTAATACAACCTGCCAAAATAGTGTTTTGAGACCACTAATCTTCATATATAATTGTTTTCGATGTAAATTGGAGATGCAAGTCATATCTTTTATGTAAGATGTCCATATAACCAATTAAAATATAAAATTCATATATTACAAAATAACTTAATTTGAAAAAAAAACAATATAAAAATAAATAAAATAGATGTCTTAACTTACAGGAGGTGAGACTTCTATGGATCTAACTTGTTGTATTAGAATGATTGCTCACATGGGTTGGATTTTTTGAGAAACCTTTCTAAGCCCACACCACCTAATATAACAATCCACAAATCTATTATAATTTTACAAGCAATGTATTTTATGTGTTAATGAAAATTTCATTAAGAATTTGTATTGCCAAGCTCTTACTAAGAGTGATATCCCTAGATTTGTGTCTACTATCAATCCCCTCAAACCTTTTGACAACCAACATGCTAATGCTACAACCATAACTATGTTCTTTTACATGCAAACTATTAGTGACTATTTTTTAATGTATTGCTATCATTTAATGATATTGGATAAATAAAAACATTTAAAATAACTACACTTGTAAAAATAACAAATAACTCTTAACTTGTTTGAGCTAGCCATGAATCCATGGTATGGTTGGCAATAAAGATAGACAAAGACTACCAAACCTTAACTATATCCCGGAATTCACTCCAATCCTCTAGGAGTAGTAAAAAACATGACTCACACTACATTGTCAATCAAATATATGAACAACATGTTGCCAACAAATGTGCATGAGGTATACTCTAACATACTTAATCAACATCTCATCCATTGTATCATTTGGAGATGAGCCTATAAAATTCTCTTCCACCATTTAAGCTTGTTCGTGATTCTTCTTAATAGTGATGTCATTAGATAATAGTCATGATATAGATTTCAATATACCTCGTAATCGTTATATACTTCTCTATGGTTATATGAGCATCATTTATGCAGAACCCAAGTAGTAGAGCAATATCTCCGAAGTGTAGGTGCTTGTTTCTCAACATATATTTAGAAGATGAAGGTCTTACACTTTCATCTCTTAACCAACACACTAAGTAATCCATGATCAATCTTGACATGTTAGAGGCAAGTGATCCCACTAAAAAATTAGCATCCACGATGAAAGAAAGAACACAAGGATGTAGAGTCATCAATTTATGATGATGATAAATTTTTATTGCTTGAAAATCAATAAAATTACATAAATATGAGTTGGTATATAACATTCATAAGTACACTTACACGTGTAACCCATTTTTCATGGTCCAAGGTTAGTCTTACAAGTGTAAAGCTGAACTAAATCGAACTATCAATGAGACTTGTAACAAAATTGCTTTCTAGATAGTTCTCTTGGTGATAGACTCCTCTAGTATAACCTATAGCACTACCTCTCTTATGTACCATGACTTATTATGTACCTATATGATGTATTTGTTAAACAACAAGTTGTTAGCGTTTCAACAACAAAAAATATAAAACATTATTGATAATGTAAAACAATAATAAAAAATATTAATATAAATCAAAGAAAAATATTAACACATGTTTTCCAATCCCCCAAGTTAGTTCAACTTCTAGCTATTTTTTTATTTGTCTAACCTTCTCAATTAGAGCAATATACCAGGTTTCAAAATTTTATTTTGATGATTCATAGCATATCACAATCGAGGTTGTTTTTCAAATTCGATCTTTGAACCTAGTTTTGAAGCTTACTCTTAAAATGATATGAATAATAATAAAATCTAACTAGCTTGAGCCATATCTCTGCCATGAAATTCTTAATCGCAATATGTCTATAAGATAATTTACATAGTCTCGGTACAACTAACTATAACATATTGATAAATGCAATCTAAGAACCATGTCTAAATCTAATTAATTTGTCTAGTCTTCGATTAAAGAAAAACTTAGAGAAAATATCTTATTATTAGCATAAAAACCAGCTCGAACAAAAAAACTTCCCATTAAATTTCTCGTGTAGGTGAGTACTATTAATATTTATCAATGAACAACAAAACCTCGATGCCTTAATCACAACTTCAAATAGAAAAAAATCCTTTAAATATTACGCGTCTTGCCATTATTCATCCCTTATGATCCTATTGGATAATTTTACTTGACATTTGATTCTTGATTTATTGATAACAATCTAGATAAGATTTGAAAAAATTCATGTATAAATTAGACAATAACTCAGAAGTACTTTTGTTATTTAGCTACCCATGCCTTGTAATATTAGATATTAAACTCATATTATTTTTGTGTTTTTGCTTGAATGGCTACAATGTTCACATATATGTTAACACTCAATAACTAGAAAAAAAAATTGTAATAAACTTCTTGAATCAAGTTAACAATGGTCTTTAATGTCCAATAAATTGGTGTGTATATATATGGTTTTATCAACTTTCAGTTCTCAAATAAATTAGAATTCTTAGGATATCTCTCATGATGTAAGTACCATTTATCAGATTCTGGGAGTATATATGGATTATAATTACACATAAATTATAGTTGAACATTGCATATCAGCATTATAATGAATGCACTATATGTCACTCACTTCATCAGACATTAATTAATTCAAACTTATTTTGGAAGGTTTGTTCGAACCTCTAACTCAACACTTATGCTAAATTCTTACAACTCGAAGCCTAATCATTACATGTCATCTCATCAACTCTATTAACATCCCTAAATTCAAGAACAATAGGTATCATGAATTGGTTTATTGGTTAACCAAACTCATCTTCTTCAAGTAGGCCCCAAACCCAAAAAGAGGGGCACTAAACCCAGTTACCACGAACCTTCTCATCACTTTGTTCAAAGTCACTATTAGTTCATACACCGTCAAACATACTTGGAATATTTTATTTTTATAATTTCAATAATCAATAGATTTTAGTTTTACTACATTCCACTTAAGCCTATCCTAAATAATATTCCATTTTTATAATTTCTAGAATCAATATTAGTTTTACTACACCACTAACTATCCTAAATAAACTAACAAATCTATGATAAGCTTGTGTAGTCATTTGAAAACAATTTGGATCTAAGTGTACTTGACACTAAAGGAGGAGTATACATGTTTAGGTATCTTTGTTTAAGTAGAGTTCTAAATATCTCAATCTATATTCAGCGATGGCCCACGTAACCATAAACTTTTTAAATTGACATCTGGGAAATGGCACTTAACAACACTTAATGTATTAGACATTTTTGGTAACTTGTATTCTTCAAGTAATATCCCAACTTTGATTTCATTACAATTCCAACTAATACCTTCACATATGCCTTCTTTTAATTCTACTTATGAAATGTCTAATATATCACTAAGAATGACAATACTTTTTCCAATATAAATGACAAGCATCAACAATTGCACCACCATAATAATATGTCATATTAGATGACAAATTCTCAGTAAAATCACAAAATCCAATGTTATCATATAACAATCTAAAACAATAATTAACTTATCTATTTTATAACAATTTCAACCATACTAAATCTCTATCATTAACAAATTCTCTCCAATTTTTTTTAAATATATAATTTAAAATGTTTTAAATTGGCAATTTCTAAAATTTATCACTTGCAAAAACAAATTACACAATTCACATTAAACCTAATATAAAAAATAAATAACCCCACAAAATTCATTAATTATAAAAATAAATTCTCCCAAAATTAAAACTTGTTAATTCTCACAAACTTCAACAAAACTTATCAATTGTAAAATAGTATACCATTAGATAATTCACATAAACCCTAATATAAAGAAATTATAAAACTTGACAAAGTTCATTAATTCTCACAAATTCTCTAAAAAAATTTATCAACTAACTCGCTTCTTACTAAAATATATAATTTGACAAAATTCATCAATTATCTCAATTCTTTTCTAAATTAAACAATTCACACTAATTCTATAAACCCTAATTCATCTAATTTATATCTAACTTATGTAATTTATTCTAGCCTCGATTAATATAATTTATACTTTATTAACATAAATTTATATATACCTAATTTATCTAAAATTCAACTAAACCTAACATGGTAAACCAAATAAACTCTAACATAATCATCAAAGCCCCAATTTATCTAATTTATAAACTATTTAATATAATTCACTCCTAATTGATCTAAACTCAACTAAACCCTAATACACTCACCAAAACCTTCTTCCATCAAATTTATACCTAATTAATATAATTTATTAACTTAATTATTGATGTAATTTTTACCAAATCGACCAACTCAACTAAACCCTTACCTAACTAAATAAACTTGGACCCTAACACATAATCATCAAAGCACAACAAATTTTACAAAAATTAAGAGTGAGAGGTGAGTATGCTAACTTGAAATTATCGAGGGAGAGGTAGTGAAGTCTCACTGGTGATGGGTGAAGGGAGGAGGGGGCGGTGCAGTGGAAGGAGGTGGAAGGAGGCAAGGAAACTCACGGTAGAGAGAGAGGGGAAGGGGCTGTTCGGGTGAGGAAAAAGGTGAGGAGAGAAATGAGGATAAAGGGATTCTTTAAGTAGTTTAGATCGATTGGTTGTGCTATTCCTGGTAATCAATTAAATTATGCTATTTTCTAAGTTTTATCATCAGGCTAGCTTGCAAAATATTTTCTGTTGAGTGCTTTTTTTCTTAAAAAAAAAAACACTCTAGATATCAGGTTTCCAAAGTAAATGTAAAATTCGAAATCTTGCACTCATGAACAAACAGGCTATATGTTTCTTTTTCGTGTTCTAGCGATGTTCTTGCACAGCGTGTGCACAACGAGGCAAGTTTAACCTTTCTCTGGTTTGAACCAGAAGCAGACAGTGCGAGAAGTGCTGCATTAGCAGTTGCCTTCATTACATGTTGAGTAACTTATTCCTCAGTTCCTTGGTTTTGAACGCAACCATAAGTCTGTCCTTTGTGTTTGAAAGGGGGTGGGTTAATCTGCTTCTGTTAGAACTTTTTGATTTTTCTCCGACAATCTAAATTATCAAGGTGTACGATATTGGGATTTAGATAAACCAACCAAAAGATATTCCAATTGTGAAAATCCAAGAACGAAGCTCGTAAAATATAGGGATTTAGATAAATACACCATGAATGAAAGAAGCTTCCTATGGATCACTAGCAGCGAAACCCTTGGCAGTATCTCATTACAGGCAAGGGCTTCCTGTCATCAAGGGGCCCTAGCTAGCAACACTTTACAGACTTGTTGAAGCAAGACTGTGATTATGTTCTGACGTTCTGAAGATATTGGTTCATTCTGTAGCACGTCAATGGCACCAGTGGAACATACAAGTCCATGAATTTCTCTTCATTGACAGCAAACAAATCTAGCCCAAGTCCCGACTGTATCAATTAGAAACAAAAATGAAAAAAGAATTACTTTAGTCAACTCTTCTATGGGAAGACATGATAAGAGTGCCAGAGCACTTAAAAAGCACCATGCCACTTAGTGGAAACAATTAAACCCATTTTTATACAGCTTTTCTACATATTATTTCCATTGGCATGAATATTAAGTCATTGGTAAAATGCACGTAATTTCCTTGATTCCTAGCACATGCTTTTATAGCAAACCTGCCGCATGAGTCAGGTATGTCCTAGCATATTAGCTTTTTCTCTGCTAGCATATTGCCACCATTTCGAACTCTTAAATTTTAAGTGTTCTCTGTATGTCTTGTCATTCTTGATACTCTCTACTGGTCCAATTTCATTGCAGTTCACGTTCTCCTTCCTAACACCAGCATACATCACATCACATGGTTGGTCTTGAGATGGGGTCTCAGGCACTGTCATCTGGCTCTCTTTAAGAGCTTCTCCATCTTCTGCAAATTTTCCTGTAGTAATTGTTGTACATTTTTTCCCGGAGGTATATCCTCCTGGCCTCTCATGGTTTCATTACGCGATGGTACCCCCACCATCTGACAACTCGTGATAAAATGGACGAGCAGAAACTTGATTGGATTTAAAATATGATGTTGCACTTAAGCCAAACCTCCTGAAAGTCATTCTCGTAACAAACCTGAGAATATGGGCTTGTAACTGAATCAAGGGTGGTGCCGAACTGGTTGCTTGCACTGTTTGGCGAGATGAAAAAACCAGCATATTTCAATTTTTATTGTCATCTGCACAATTGGAGAAGCACTACTAGAATTTTTTTTAAAAAAAAAACAATAAAATGCTGATGGAAAATATTTCATCATGGTTTGCTATGAAAACTGTGATAGAAATTTTTGTTAGTAATTTCAAAAAAAAGAAAAATAAAGGGTAAGTTTATGATCAGTGTACCGTCTGCATTCGAAAAGATCAATAACCCATTTATAAGGAATGAAGTCTTCAAAAATGATACAAATAAAATAAATAAGTTCATGAAAAATTACTATATTTTACAACTATATAAATAAAATCAATACCATTAGTGTTTTTTTATAAACACATTAATCTATGTTCTTTATATTTTAAAACCTCCTCTTTAACTATTAGTGAGCTTCTTTCTTTTTCATTATATATTAACCATCTCATCACACATGTAAACTACTCTTTAATTTGGTCATATACTCCATAACTTATCTCAATACACTCTTCCATTCATTTCTTTTATGTTTATTGAAGTCATTGTAATGTTTTCATACTATATTCTCTTTTCCACATCATATTGTATCTATAACACATTTCATCTTATGAACATATTTAGTTCAAGCTGTTATTTCACTTAACAAGATCTCTTTAATTCATGCCACATTTCATTTTTTAATTACCATCATATGATTTCTCGCCTTTTCAAGCATTTATTTCATTTCAACCAATTAAAATTATTATTTCATCTCATCATCTATTTATACTATAACTACCAAATTAGCTTAAACCAACAATTCCCAACAAAATAATTATGTTGGCAATATCATAAGGATAATACCTTTACGCGTATACTATTTTGTCGGTGAATTTGGCCTGCATGTACCCTAAGTGAAATAATGCACAGAATATACTCAATTTTAAAATTGCTATAAATGTAATATATGAAATTTTTTAAAAAATATATGGCCGACGGGGGTTTTGATACATTTACCGATGGAATCACCGAGGATTCAAATAGGGATCTCCATATAGTGACGTGACCCACCACCGTCAAAATTGCCGACGAACCACCGCCAACATGATTCCGTTTCTGTGATTCACCACGGTAAAAGTTAATATATCACAACAATCCCCGCCGACTGCCTCCTCCCCTATTTCTCCTCTTCTTCCCCATCCCAACTTTCCCCTCCCAAACCGCAAACAACCACCGCCAAAAAAAATCCCTATTTTCTCAACAAGTCATATTTCTTATGTTTGTGGTCACAGATTCGTGTTCTCCGATTTATTATGGATTTTATCATTTTTTTAAGTAAATCTATCTTTTTTTAATTTTAACATTTTAAATGTCAATTTTAAATGTCAATTTTATTGTTTTTTTAGTATATGTATTTTGTTACTGTATACAAATATTTTATTGTTATTTCTCAAACAAATCCTCAGAGGGCAATGTATAATTTTGTATTTGTTATGGTTTGTTTTAGATTTTATAAAATTGTATTTGTTTGTAAATTGTTGAACTTTCTTGAATTACCGAATTATATGTGTTTCGTGGTTAAATAATTAATAGTTTGTTTAACGGGTCCGCTTAATTTTTATCAATGCTATCAAGGAGTTGTAATTTCCGTAAATTTATATGTATAAATTTGTATGGATATTGATAATTGATAATGAATATTTATGAGAAGTTTTAATTACGTGGTTGGATAATCTCAAGGTAAACCAATATTTTTGCAAATTTATTTACCTAACATACTTAATTAATACATGTTGTCATCATAATTTTATAAACAGGTTCGATAAGCATGGATGATCGTTCACGGATGTATCGGATTCACTCTGCGGATCATGGAGGATAGATTATTGTAACAAGGTTCGTGGTTTCATTAATTTCGCAACATTTATTCTCGAAATTTTACTGTGGATGGCATTGGGGCATCCACAGAGAAGTGTCAAAATAAAAAGTATTTCGTGATTCGATGTCGTAATGATCCATCTTCTACATAAAGTGGTCTGAGGATTACCCGTGTTGGTGCCGCACACAAAGAACTATTTATTCGTAATAAGAGTATTAAGAGAAAGGGTGGTTGGTCGACCCTAAGGCTAGCAACGTGCCCAGAAGGTAAATGACAACAATAATCCTGACAGAATATGGTTACGAGGCAATGAATGAATCAATGTAATATCAGCCAATGTCCAATCATTAAGAAGAACCCACATGTATATAACTAGGTTGATCTCGTTGGAAAGATTTTGACGAACTTCATTGGCGAGATGGCCGCACGAACACAATAAATTATCTGGCTGTGAAAGACATGCGTTTACCATCGGGCAAAGATCACGCAGCCGGCTTAGAAGACGCACGTGATGAGAAGACCGCCGGTAACGGCACAGCTTCATTGACATCCACGCTCAACACTTCTCAGGGTACTGCTCTGCTCAACCATTTTATTTCGTAAGTTACTATTTTTATCAATTGAATATAATGATTTATTTTTTCATTTTCAGAGATCTATGAATAGCCGGGTTGAGGGAGAGATACGGAGACTATCCTTCGATCTATCCGCATTTCTGATCCGGATTTTGGGGGATGGAGGTAAGATCGTCCGCGGACTCGATAAAAATCGTATACTGCTCTCCAACACTACGATCGATAACTTGTCAAGGCTTTATAGGAGCTCCCAATCAAGCATCGAGCACCCAATTTGAGGTGATTATAGCCTTGAAACAACACACGCCTCATCTCACCGAAAAATACAAAGGCCTATCAGAATTATGAACAACACATGGCTCATCTTACCAAAAATACAAGCAACTCTCTATGAATTATAAAGAACTTTGCCAAATGGTCATGAACATTACATCACGTAAGGATGATACATGTGCGCCCCTTTTTTAGTCGTATGGTCCCGGAACAACCAAATTTTCCTCCTCTAAATTCGCCATTGTTCTAGTTTAATATTTTTCGAAACACATTAAATTTGTAATGAATATTATTAACTTTTATTTTATTTTTATTTTTGATGTTTAATAAACTTTTATTTGCATAATTGGTTTTTTTACTATTAATTTATATAATTTTATATTATTTATTCTAAATATTTTTTTAATCTAAAAACTGAGAGTTTGCGAAATATTTACTAAAAATATCACAATCACCGATACTTTCACAAACGTATAAAGTCTGGCTTCAAGATTTTTATCGAAAGTTGAGAAATATTTACTAAAAATACCACAATCACTCAACGCCTTCACAAACGAATAGTCCGTCGATATTTTACCGAGAGTCGAAAAAATATTTATCGATATGCCACTATCATCGATGGAATTTAAGTGGTCATCTATATAAATTCTTTTTAGCTCAATATATCTAACCCATTTCTAGCTTCGTACGTATATTTCATCCATTCTCATATATTTCACTCTTAATTCATCCGGGCTTTTTCAAACACCACAACCACCACCATCATCTTAAGTATTTCTCAAACTCATTTTCAACTAGAATATTTCTTCTATCAATAGGTGACAAGTTCCAATATTTTTCTTGCTCAAATACTATGTCTATTATTGGCAAATTACAATAATTCTATTTA
>JAGMVL010001264.1:0-41726 GCA_019202695.1 Populus x sibirica
GAAGTGACATCCAATTGATGGGTCCCCATTGGTCTGTTTTGCGAGCAGCACTGGACCCCACAGAGCCATAGTTTCCCTCAACTTTCAACTCCACTTTCCACCATGAACGTGACACCTTTTACCACCACGCCCGACGGTTAAGGCATCAATCATCAAATTCGATCTTTTGTGCCCATTCCTACTGAGTCAAAGGCACTGGATGGGCACTGGAGCCCCTCTTTTCATAGCTTCTTTCCGCCTCTTTTCCTGGCATAGTATTATTCCTAACAAGAAACTAAGAAAACCCACTTTCCTCTCAATTTATATTTGTCTTTAGATTTGTGTACAATAACTAGACATTGAAACACATGTAAAAGACACCGATCCAATCTGTTCGAAGATTTAGTGCTCACTCCACCCATATCATGTTATTTTCCATCCTTAATTTCCTCGTTCTAATTTAATTTAATGTAAAAGATAATTAAGATCAATTTTTTAAATTTGATGCTTTCGACCCAATGTGTTTATCACCATCAAACTAAAACTAAAACTAAACCTAAAAAGGATCAGAGAATCCATGCACGTTTATTGTGAGAAAAAAGCAGTATGAATTTGCACAGTGCTTCCCCCCTTCTTTTAGTCCTTCAAAATTCTGTCACTTAATTATTTTTTATTTTATCTTTTTGATTGGATTTATTTGGCATTCACTTAGTAGTTTCTTTTTGTTAACTTGATATGGGTTTTCTTGCAATGTTGTAAAAAGAATCCAACATTACTTAGCATTTTGGCTCTCAAACTTCTTAAAATTCTCATTATTTATTCCTTGTTTTCTATTTTTTTTCTTTTTATTTTGGTGAAGAACTTTATTTTATTTATGTTTTACTTCATGTGTAAATCATTGGTTTGCCATGTACCAGTGACTAAAAAGGTTATTATTAGTGTAGTTTCATTTGATAAGAAAAATTTTATTAGGTATTTTTTGTCCCTCATATTGCTACAAAAGATATATTGAGGTTGAGAAAGAAATCAACAATGAAACACGTGCCACTAGCTAGTTAAAATCTAATAGGTGACAAACTTATAAAACATTTTTATCATCCCTATTGAATACATAAAGACTAGTCGTGTACATGCGTTATGTTGCGGAGCTTTTTATGTTAAAAGTAATGTTAATAGTTAGAAAAATGCATTTCAAAAAAAGAAAACAAAATTGTGACTCGAGCCATGGATCAAAATGGGTCAAATAAATTGGTTTTTATTTTAATAAGAATAAAAATAATAATAATAATAAATGGACCAAATTTTAAAAAAAAATAAGCGTACCTTGGAAAAAATATTTTTGTAAAATGAAACGAGATAAGATAGCTCAATTCTCAGCTCAATAAATATACAAGGACAAAACCGGTTTAAAAAAATAATAAAAAAAATCAGATCAAGTCAATTGGAGTTAGCAAGGCCAAACGTATAACTGGGGGAATAAGGGATATGCTAACTGAGTTAACTAGCCAAACTTGGGTTCTAGGTAATAAAATCGAGATAACCAGGTAGAAAAGAGAACGTAAAAAATCACAAAGCTAAAAATAGCATATGTAAAAAATAAAAAGATGTCAACTCACGTAAATTTTTCAAACTCGTAACTCAGGGCATTAGACCAAAAGCACTATATCTAGAAAAAACACAAAGCTCAATTCCCAACCAATTAAATGTTGAAGGATTAACTTGAAAAAAAATATCAAATACACAAAAGGATCTAAAACAACAAATGACAATTAGAAGAGTGCGGATCAAAATTGAAATACAAAATAAATTTTATTTTTGATTGGAGGGTTAGTGGAAAGAAAAAATTAATTGAACAAAAGAACAAAAAAATTAATCAAAAGAGTGAGGATAAAAAATTTTAAAAAATAAAAGCAATTTTTTATTGAATAGTGAAATTGAAAAGAGAAAATCGATTCAATAAAAGGCCCAAGAAATTAAAAGAATAAAGATCAAATTAGAAAACAAATATGAAAAATTGGGATAAAAGGATGAAATTAAAAAGAAATAAAATTATATGAGAGGATTAAGAACAAAAATTAAAAATCAAAGAATAGAAATTGAAATTGAAATAGTAACAACAAAGAGGGTCAAACGTAAATTTCAATGGAGGAGAGAAGATAAAAGGGAAAAAAATCCTAATCGACAACAAGCCAGACACACCACCGCCAAACAAGCGCCACACCACTAAGAAAAGGACATGGTGACACTTCCGACACGATGAGAAAGTTATTTTTGGATGCGGTAGGAACCTTTGTAGTACGGAGAGTGCCTTCACGCTCCGCACCTTTTTATTTTATTTTTGTTTTTTATATTGTTAAAATATCAAATTGCCACTTAACTAACTTGATAATAACAAAAAACATATTATGAAAAGCCCCTAAAAGGCCACTTTTAAATTTTCGGTTTTCAAAGGTATTGTGGTCGTTTCACTATATTTGTTTGTATTATTTATATTTGATCAAATACCAAATTGCTCATCTATTGACCTAATAATAACTAAAAAATCATTTTGAAAATACAACAAAAAAAAAACCCTTTAATGCCCGAGTTTTAAATTTTTTGCTTCTAAAAGGTATTTTGATCGTTTTACTATGCAATTGAAATTAGAAAACAAAAAACTTTTTTTTTTATCATTTGTCAATTTGATAATAACTAATAAGCCTTGTAAAAAAACTTTAATGCCTATGCAAAATTGTAAAAAAATTGTTCTAATAAACAATGTTTTCACTCATGTGCTACAGTGAAAATCCCTCCTCAATTAGCTTTTGTTAATGGAGAACCTTTTATGTTTTTATGTATTATTTTTTTTATTTTTTGTTAAATCTAATTAAGTAAATAAATTTAAATTGAACGAATATAACTTAATTTAGGGTGTGTATGTAAATGATAAATATTTTACATTAAAAATAAATGAGAAAAAAAAAAATGTTTATATAAAAAATTTAATTGGAGGTGGTGTTTATACTATATGTAAGTCTTAATGCTCATAGGCGAATATAGAGTTCCATGAATCTCTTTGAACAGAGACAATTTCTTAATACTTAGTTTGGATTCTCTCATTTTTTCCTTAAAATTATCATAAGTTATATTCCAAATCTCATAATTATTTTTAATTAGAATTGATATCTCAAAATCCAAATAGCTTAAGAACCGGGGACTTATATATCCAGGTAATTGGTTAATTTCTTGATTCAAACAATATGTTCTTCTCTCCCTAACCAAGATGGTGGAAGTCAATACGATTCGATACACGATAACCCAAGGTGGTTTTGACTAGTTCACTGAAAAAGATCTTTTTTTTGTGGATTTAAAGAATCTCCATGCTTAAGTAAGTATGTTTTTTTAGAGAGAAAATAAAATAATATTTTAGATGGAGATGCTCTTAAAAAATATATGCATAGATAATAGAGATTGTTAACTTTCGAGCTCTTTGAAGGAATCATTAGACCTTTTTAATCTATGTACCTTGTCCTTTTATGGGGAGGAGGGGGCTAGAGTGTTATCTTACCCTTGATAACATTTAAAGATAGATAAAAATCTCTTACACATTAATAAGGGATAAAGTAGCAGGTGCTTTTTAAAAACTTTAATACACTTAGTGATATAAAGATATGAGTATCTTTAACCTTAACTATTTATGTTAAGGGTTTACAACGAGAAAACAAGCGAGTCATGTGACCTAATAAAGAGCCTAGTTTATTAATAATTGTAAGATTTGAATATGATTGGTCATAGTTTTTTAAAAAAAGAAGCTCCAAACACGGTATAAACTAGATCATTACTTGCGCTACACTATAGGTCGGATTAAAATTTTCTTTTAGCTTAAGAAAATATTTCGGCGTTGCTAGCATTTTTATAGTAGAAAAAATTAACTACGTGAGAATTGTCCCAATGTGATTCAAATGACTTGGCACGTACAAAAGCAACATGAACGATAGATAAAAATATAGTTTCTCAAAGTAAATATTTAAGATGATATTTTTTCTTATAAATATTGAGACGACAACATATTGGATCAATGAGGATCAACATGTGTTAAATTGGATCGATTAAGGTAACCCCATAAAAAGCAAATTAAAATAAAATATGAAGCCTAATTTTTAATAAACCCAATGTTAAAGGATAAAATCTAAAAAATATTGGAAACAAATAATATGAGTCAGCCCAAGTTAACACGACAAACTTGTGACTTGAGTCATGAGATTAGAATAACTCAATAAAATAAATTAAAATAAATTATGAATTCTAATTCTCAATCAAACTATTGTTGAAATATGAAATTGAAAAAAATTAAAAAATAAAAAAAACAACTCGGGTTAATCCCCAAACCCGTTACCAGTCTGAATATGTGATAACCTCATAAAAAGTAAGTTTAAGAAATAAATTATCAAGCTCAATCTCTATTAAATCTAATGTTGAAGGATGAAATTAAAATTAAAATTAAAATTGAAAAATCAATTAAAAAAACATAAAAAATAACTTGAATTAACTTTGCCAAACTCGTGATCCGATTCATGAGTTGGGAATAATCTCATAAAAATCAAGCCGAAATAATTAAATTACAAAGTTTAACTTTCATTCAGCTCAATTCTAAAGTAAATTAATAAAAATTATAAATTTCAATACCTAATAAATTTAATATTAAAAGATGTAATTGGATTTGAAATATATATAATTGATTAGATGATATAGTTAAGGTATCAATTATCAAAATTCGATATTTTATACCCGTTGCAGCTCTAGTCAACGGCACTGTAGCCCCCTCAACCTCTCACCCCCACCTCTTGCGCTTTCAGCTTCTTGAATAATTCCCAACAAGAAACTAAGAAAACCCACTTTTTCTCAATTTATATTTGTCTTCAGATTTGTGTACAATAACAAGACATTGAAACACATGTAAAAGACACCAATCCAATCTGTTTGAAGATTCAAAGCTCACTCACCCATTTCTTGTTATTTTCCATCCTTAATTCCCTCGTTCTAATTTAATTTATAGTTTGGATCGTCTTATATTCTTTTACATAATATATAAGAAGATGTTGTCGTTTAATGTTATCATTCATTCAATTCATTTGTCGTTTTTATAATTCATTCAATTTATATTCTACGAATTCAAATCTAACGGTGACATTTGAAATATGATTGGCAGTAACTTGAGGAAGAAGATCCAAACGTATAAGATGATTTAATCAATTCTTGCTTTTGCTAAGAGATTTGGACCCAGCCTAACGCACAAGACTTCCAGTAGGGGCTGAAAATTGAAAGCCATGAGGCTTACACGCGTGCGAGCCAAAACAAAATACATGTAATAATTTCTTAAATAAGCGTGTTTGAGACGATAATATTGGTTAATTTTTATTTAAAAATAAATTTGAAGAATATTTAAAAAAAAAAATTGAAAAATTTATTTGTTTAGAGTGTAATTGCTTTTCTTTTTCAAAGTGTTTTTCACTTGAAAATATATCGAAATGATATTTTTTTATTTTTTAAAAAATTATTTTTGATATCGATGAATTAAAATAATCTAAAAACACTAAAAAAATATTAATTTGAAGTAAAAAAAAAAATTAAAAAAAAAAATTATTTTAAAAGTGTTTTTAAAACGTAAAAATAAATAGGTAAGTACAAAAATAACAAAAAAAAAAAAATTATTTTTTTTAAAAAAAAAATTTAAAATTTTTAAAAACTCTAGGTAAAACACTTTTATAACAGATAGTAAAAAAGTGTAAAAAATAGGCAAAAGAGGGAGAGGGAAGAGGGTCCCTTGAATTGGTGGGATTTGCAGAACAAAAGCATGACATCATAAGCTCTGCTCCCACACCATAAACTTATCCGTCTATATTTATTTTAATTTTATTTTTTTCATCTTTTTGTTGCCTTGTGGTGGGCTGTGGCCCCCACAACTCCCACTCTCCATCTACGTGTCGATCTTTACCACGTTTCGGAACTACACGTGTCAGGCCATCAATGGTCTTATTTCAAGTTTGCGTCATTATCAGCTACCCATCACCCCCACATCAATCCCCTTCTCATTCACTAACCATTGCATGCCTTTGCCAACCTATGCATGAATTTGGCGAAAACAGCCATGGGTAATTATGTAATCACAACAACCACAATTACTAATCAGCCCTTCAATTGTATTACATGCTGGATTATGATTGGTGATTAAGGTAAAGTCTAAACAGACTCCTTGGTACCTGATTATTGCCCTAGATATCCATCAGGGTATATAGCTAGTAACTCTCTCCCCTTTGTCCTTTAGAAAGAAAGGTCATGCCACCTCTATGCAACATTTGAACCACCTCTCTAAATTGCATGTTCTCTGATAATAAACGCTCTAAATCTCAGGACTCCTCAATCTCACTACTCCATCAATGGAAAGAACTGATTCCTCCACAGGAGGTGCGGGCGGTGGTGGTGGCGGTGGCCGCGGCTCGCAACAACCAAACCTTCCACCGGGGTTCCGGTTCCACCCCACTGATGAAGAGCTAGTGGTTCACTACCTCAAGAAAAAGACCACTTCTGCCCCTCTCCCTGTGGCGATTATCGCAGAAGTTGATCTTTACAAGTTTGATCCATGGGAATTGCCAGGTTACGTACAATTCTTATTAAGTATTGTGTACTATATATATAAGGAATTAAAGCCAAGTAAATCTTGGGTTCGTCTTGTTTTCAGCTAAGGCCACTTTTGGTGAACAAGAATGGTACTTTTTAGTCCGAGAGACCGGAAGTACCCGAATGGAGCTAGGCCAAACAGGGCAGCAACTTCAGGGTATTGGAAGGCTACAGGAACTGATAAGCCAGTATTATCTTCAGGAGGTACACAAAAGGTTGGGGTTAAGAAAGCACTAGTCTTCTATGGTGGTAAACCTCCTAAAGGGATCAAAACCAATTGGATCATGCATGAATACCGGTTAGCTGATAACAAAGTGAATAACAAGCCACCAGGATGTGACTTGGGAAACAAGAAAAACTCTTTAAGGGTAATCAGTGATCGATTTCTACAAAGTTTTTGATTACATATATGTTGTCCTTTTACTTTCGATACTTTTCAAATACACAGCAGGATTAATGGTGATTACTGTTTGTTTGTTTGTTTTACCGTTCTTTCCAGCTTGATGATTGGGTGTTATGTCGGATATACAAGAAAAACAACACACAGAGACCAATGGATCATGATAAAGATGATTCCATGGATGATGTGCTTGGATCAATACCGCCTTCGATATCAGTTGGAAGCCATCAGAATGGAACACTGCATCTTGCAAAAGGAACAAACTTTGGGGCATTGCTTGACAATGACCAGAATTTATTCGAAGGAATAATCAGCAGCAGTGATGGTATCAGAAGCTGCAGCTCTTCTTTGTCTCACATGGCCTCTTCAGTATCCAAGCGAGACCTACTTATGCTTCCACCCAAAAGAACACTCCCATCACTATATTGGACCGGCGAGGACATGGTTGGCCCTTCATCAAGTAAGAGATTTCAAGGGGGTATTAATGGTGATGAAATTGTTGTGAGGACTGATGGGAATAGTTCCGTAGCCACCCTGCTCGGTGAACTTCCACAGACACCTCAATTGCACCAACAGACAATGTTGGGATCTATGGCAGATGGGATTTTTAGGCCACCATATCAAATTCCAAGCATGAATTGGTACTCTTAAATTAAAATTAGTCTTAATTCATTGGTCTATGCATATATTATATTTAGGCCTATGAATACATTCCTGGTGGGTAATTTGAAGCAGTCAAATGATGATCACGGTATATACTTGTTTGTATATACGATCGCGATTAATTAGTAGTAGTATCAGCTTCCCATTGGGGTATTGATCAGATTTTGATTGTTATGAAGAGATTAGAGAGTCATTTAATGGCCTCCAGTTTCTCCAAATTAATGAACATGTAGCTGCCAATTTGAAGCGAGGCCATAGATATAAATCATATATATATATATATATATATAAAGACATATATAGTTGCATATATATTCTATAATTGTTTGGTTTTCGAATATTGTTGTTAGGGAAGCGAAGAAAAATTGGAGGTGGGATCCTGATATTGTAGAAAAATAAAATTGTTGAGTGATTTATATATTGCTTTAGGATACGGTAGATTAAACCTTGTATGTACAACAGTATATTCTTACTAGAAGTTGCTTAATTATCCCAAAAACATCACTACTGTTTATCGTTTGCCTTTGTGTATATTAATTTGTGTTCATCTGGGTGATCATTTAATAAGATTGTGCTATGATGAGTTGTTTTCGTTGTTCAATGATGCTTGACGTTTAAAGATGGCATGCTTGGCTCGATCTTTTGCATTTCATGGCAGCTATTTTTTGGTGAATGCATAAACCCTAGAAGGTAAAAGAGATCTTGGTGCTTTTTGTTACTTTATCTTTTCCAGCCACGTCCATGTTTGTGAAGAACATGTACAAAAAAGCATGTGTAATTAAATTGTGATTATGGAACTAGCATAGTTGATTTTCTTATGACATAATATATTTTCTGTAAATCCTGAGAGACTTGATAACTTTTTTAAGATGGAATTGCCACTTTCGACAAAAAGAAGAAGAAATAATATAGATAATTATTAATTTAATATATACGCACTCGCTGATCAATACATATATAAAAAGAAAACAGATAATTAACACAAAGAAATATAAATGTTGGTGGTGGATCATCTGTAGATGTTCAAGATATACTATAGCAACGTGAAAGAATCGACACACATGGTTGTCGCATGAGAGAGATTGATGATCTCGTGAGCAATAAGCGAAAAAAAGGATTGATTAGTCGAAAATGAAGTTTACTAACCTCTTGTTGGTTTTTCCCTCTGCAAGATTATAAAAAGAGGGATGGAACTTTAGCACTAAGGTGTATCTCTTCTGCAAAAAAAATAAAATAAAAAAAAGAAAAAAAAAACACCTTCTTCGGATTTTATAAGCAACTCTTCTTTGGAAGACACTCATAAATAGTAAAAAATTATTTAGATACAGACTCATATTATTTTGTATTTAATTTTTATCAAATAATTAAATAGAAATTATAAAATTCAAACTTGTGATTGTTTGGTCATCAAGATTCTAATATTATATTAAAAAATTATTTTAATCTAAAATTTTAAGTTGTTAAATAAAATTTTAAAATATAATTTATATTATTTTTTAATAAACATGAAAGCTTTCAAACACATGCTTGTAGAGAAAGATAGGATGGATTGAATTACAAAAAGCTGATTTTCTTTTTTTAACCTTCGAGTATAAATTAAATTAAATTGTATGTTTGGTATGATCTCCAAAAGAATGATAGGTATTCGAGGGTGGGTGTCCTTTTCTTGATCTCATCTGCCAAGTGATGATTGATTAGACATGGCTAGCTAGGTATATTCTATATATTGGATGACCTAGCCAGAGTCGAGGGTCACACACTAATATTGACAACAAGAGGCTACCTCACAAATGGCTTTTCTCTTGCTGACCATGGGACCATCTCGCTATCACCATAAGGAATCATTATCTCAAAACCACACAAAATCAATATCTCCTTTAATTGCATTCCTTCCCGAGGAAAGCGTACAAAACAACTTTTCGAAAAATTCAATTCATTAGTGCTTAATCTTGGAATGTAAATTGATATTTGATAAAATGTGCCATTATCGATTCATCCCAGTCTCCTTTTCGGACGATGCTTTCTATTAATTAAGCCTTGAAAGCTCTGCGAATATGATTTATCAGATGAATGCTAGCTTCCATTATAATCTTTTTTGACATACATGCTAGCTTACGTACGTAGATTGATAATCATGTATACACACACACACGCGAGACGTGTCTTTCCATTGATCGATGCCTTACAGACATAAAATGTTAGTGAGTTGAGTGGTTAATTACCAGCTTATAAATAAATAAATATATATACATGAGATCTGTGAGGTCGAGCGGTTGAAAACTAACAGGAGAGCACTTCTTGATTGAGAATAAATTCTATGCATCAATTAGGTCTTTTTCTGCTAAAAGATGGCCATTGTCAACTCTGATATGCAAAGTTCAAGAATGCGAGTTTCATTTTCATAAATGAAGGTGCCAAAATTAAGGATGTGGTTCTCCTTGACGAGGCTATGTCCAGCCAACTAAAGTTCTATACAATCTTTAGGCGCATGATTGAACTTGAAGAACGGTCAAGAGGGATTAACATCTAGTTTTAGCTGCGACCCACAAATTGACAGATGGTTCAGGCAGAAAAGTACCCTGGACCATTGATGATTCAGTTGACAAGGGCCAAGTCGCCCCGTAATCATGGCTTGTTATAGTAAATGGTAGGCACTAGATTAGCAATTTGTAGCTCATAATTGAACATTTCGCCACGCCCCCACATACAAAATGGAAAAAGATTGAGCTTTTTAATAAACCTATTTGTCAATCATCGTCGACAAGAGTCGAGGATTTGGGTTGCAGATAGCTGGCGGTGGGTTGGGCTAGCTTGGAATAAAAGCAGAAGTTTTAAAACAACTACATCCGTTCCATTAAAAAAAAAAATCTATTTTATTTTTTTTTTACATAAACTACTTCATACTTTTTATATATTTACTATATATGTTGTCTTTTATATTTAATTTAATTAAATAGGAAAGCATGTGAATTTAATTTTTTTTTAAATAGTAAAGTAGTGAATTTTGATGTTCGATTTTTTTACTTTAAAATAAAGATTATATATTTTGAGACATCTAAAAAAGGATTATTTTTATGAGAGTGAGGGAGTAGTTTGTAAGTTGTTTCAGTGTTCATCAACAAATCTATCTATAGGCAATTTCTCTTGAAAACAGCAGGCTCCTTTGCAAACCGAAAAGAAAGCAAAACCAAAAGTTTCTTTAAGACAGAAAAAAGAGTATTTATTTGGATGAGGCCATGCCAACACTTGACCATATTGTTAAGGTATTTATTTGGTGTTACGGTCCAATCATATTTTTATAATTTTAATTTTTAATTTTAAAATAATTTTTTTATATTTTTAAATTGTTTTAACGTATTGATGATAAAAATATTTTTTTTAAAAAATAATATAATTTTAATATATTTAAAAACAAAATGCACTTATAAATAATTTCAATCATACTAACAAATAAGATGTTTTGAATCCAATCAAATTGAGTTTTTTTTAAAAAAAATTATCTATTTGCATTTCCATTGCATGAAATATCTAGTTACTAAAATAAATAATTAAAATACATTAGGTGGATTTAATTATTCATATGAACACCTAACCAAGTTAATATTTTGTTTTTAATCGTGTGGCTATAAGTTTTGTGTTATAGTGGTGAATACGTGTGGAATGTCTTTGAGATCGCGGGTTCGAGGTTGGGAGATGTGCTTTATTAATTTTGAGGAGTCTATCTCTTTTTTTCTTCAAAAAAAAAATAAATCCATTCATCCCTTATAAAAAGCAAAAACAAAAAGCCTAAGCCCGCAGAACTCCCTCATCTTCACCTGTCTAGATTTCGTTGTAACAAGCCTTTTGAATTTTATATATGATTTTTAGTTAATTTTATTATTTAATATTAAATTGACGGTAAATCAATTTTTTTTTATTTTATTAATATAATAAAAAGAAAAATTGGCTCTTTTTTTATCTTTTAGTTTTTTTTTTTTAATTCCATCCTTTAATATGAAGGTTTTTTAAGTTTTTTATTTTTTTTTTCAATTTCATCATTTAACAAGTTTATATTAAAACAACTCTTAAATGATTTAATTTAAAACTTAATCTAAACAAATAATCAGGTTAAAATTTTTTAAATTTGAACAGTTGTTGTATCCATGAAAATGCCAAAAACAATTCCAGCAATCTAGATATTATTTTATTATATTCAATTAATAAGCTAGTAGGAAACTACATGATAACCGGGAAACATTCTATGTATTTTTAGATATTAGTTTTCACATTAAGATTATTGAATTTTGTTTTTTAATTGGATCATAGACGTGTTATACATATATATTCAAATTGGCGCAATAACAAAACATAAAAAAAAAAAAAACTTTTTCACAAATCACCATCCACACCAAACACCTCAAAAGGTTCCATTCAAAATAAAATTCCATAACTTGCCAATGAATTGGCAAAAGGAATAAATATTAGTAAAAGGGGGGCAAAAAAAAAAAAACAAGAAGGTTCTATTTATAGGTATTGTTTATTTTTGTATTTTAAAAGTATTTTTAAAAAAATTTAAATTTTTTTATTTTTTTATTTTAAATTAATATTTTTTTTATTCAAATTATTTTAATACATTATATTAAAAATAATTTTTAAAAAATAAAAAAATAATTTTTAAATAAAAATAATTTAAAAAAATAATCATAACTACTCCAGCCGGTGCTGTGCTGGTCATCGAAGCCACTAATATGCCGAGTAAAACGTTGTGGTTTGACAAGTAGTCTAACATTTGAAAGTAAAAAAACAATGGCTTTGTATCCACCAAGCCATAATTGACACACTACCAGGTGCTTAACAGTTCAAGGTCTTCTTGCCGAGCCCGACCATATGGAATCATGAGAAAGTCCTGAAGAAAAGCCTCGTCAAAACATGCATGATTGCATTACTATTTAAAAAGCTTTTAACATACGAGAAGCCAACTGTGGCAGAACAATTCTCTCTCATTTCCAGCTCAAAATCACACCTCTATCTCTTTCTTGGCTCACAAAATGGAAACCATCTCCCAAAAACAGACTAGAGGAAGGCTACAACCTTCAGCAAGACAGTCACTTGGTGAGGGCAACAGGGTTAGAAGAAATAATCACGTAGCGTCCATCTCTCCTAGGCCACGGTCAACTTGTACGTGCTCAAACCGTCCGGGGTCAGTCAGGTGTAGCAAGCACGGCTATCTGGTGCCTAGTGACAAGTTAAGAAGAAATCAAGCAAATACAGAGATATTAAGGAGGGCTTTGGCACCACCAAATCGGAGGTTAACCCTTCGGTGGTTTAACTTCCAGCCAACGCCTAGCCGGCTTTCTAACATGTCCATGGCATAGTTATTTGCAATATTTTTTTTGTTAAGGCTTGAACAGATGGGTGTTCTGTATTTATCTCAAGAAATGATTGTCTATATGTAAATCAATTGAACATCAATTCCTTTTCATTTGTCTTCTTTTTCTAACATTTCGTTAATATGGCATCGCTGTTTTTCAAATTTATGTATCTGCTTGGTAGAGATTCTTAAGGTTGACCTGTTCTATTCTTGTTGTTAGAAAGAGGGATGACCTCTTCAAATCTTTATGGCATGAAATTCATAAGGTTGGCCTTTCTTTTCTTCTTGTTAAAAAGAGGAATCACTTGGAGTTCTCCAATTTCATTAAGAACAGAAAAACACCAGAAAAAAAAGAACAGTAAAAGATAAAAAATATATATAAAAAAATGAAGTGCTTTTTTAGTGCCGGGATGTAGCGATAAAAACAAACATTTTATTAGATTAGTGCTTTTGAAGATGCTATTTGGACAGACACTAAAATGTATGCAAATACTGTGCATGGAATCATGATGTTGCAGCATTGAGAGAACAGTGGATGCTTTTTCAAGTCCCAGAGATGTAGCTTAATCAATATGGAAAGCTTAAGAATTCCGTTCAAGGTCTTAAATTCATGCAGTATCAGGACTATCCTTTGGAAGGTAATTTTTTGGAGACCCTAGACTTTGCTCGACTACCCAGTGTACTGCTTGCCTTCTTACTTGCAATGAATAACTTTACAGAAATTTTGTTCAGCTTTGAAAAACAAATACAGGGACCCTCAGCCTGAACATGTATAAGCTTTCAGACGTTTAAATTGCGAACCACAGAACAGTCTGGCTATTGGCTTTCAGTTCACTCCTTGTTTATGTTAGAGGGAAGAGCGCAGGATCGCAGAGAATGTGCAAGAGATTAGGGGGCACATAATAGGAGTCTAGAGAAAGGAACCTACAACAATTTCAACCGTAGGCAAAAAAACAAGTATTACACTCCGAATTATGAACTGGAACCTGTCTGGATTGTTGAAATTGCGACGGCAAAAAAATCATTCTAAAGAAAAAGGCCTCTTATGTCTCCATTGCTCTGCCATCCACCTTCTTCCTTCCCTTCTTCAATCGCAATGTAACTACAACTCAATTTCCTTTTCATGAAAGAGGGCAACTGTGATTTAATAGTGAAGCTGCCACTGGATGGCTTGGGGGGGGGGAATGGTGGCAATCTGAGTCATATGTTTCATTTAGGTGATGAGGCATTTCTGTTTCTATATGTGCACCAGAAAATTCTATATTCCATGGAAACTTTCCAGTACGTGATTTTTACAGTTGTTAGGAATGGAATGGTATCTCAAGAAGAGTACAACAATCATCATATAAACATGAATATGCAGGATGGGTGAGATATATACGGTAGCCAGACCGTCCAGCAACTTTCTGCATCAATCATCACATTGTGGATCCCCTCTCAAACTCTAATGACTGAGTTGAGCGATCCTGTTTTCTATTTTCGCTCGTAATTTCTTGCATTCCATCTACTCCTGTTAAGGGGCAAACAAAATGGGTTTAAAAGAACACTCAAAGCATATCATAACTTTCTAGTCCAGTCATTTGTTTATCCAAATAATACAACATAAAACAGTTCTGCAGTATACCTCAGGGGAACTGGAAGAAGCTTCTACTGCTGCCTCAGATATTCTTGCTTCTGATTTCTCGTTTGAATAACTACCAAAGAGGGGGGGGGGTGATTTAGAACTTCAGGCTCAAGTCAAAACAAAATGAATCCTTTATCACCAGACAAACACTTAATTGTTTATTTATTTACAGATATCTCAACACCATAAATGGGTGGTGCTTCCATGAAAAGGACAAAACAGAATAAAGACAGGAATTTTCTGTGCCATGTCAAGACCACATATTCACATATACCACAACTAAGTAAACTGGAAGATTCTAAAGCAATCTCTAGCAATACTGCTATCAGGGACCACTGGAGATCTCTAACCAGAAATTAAAGTGAGAGAATTAGGCAACAAAGAACTCAGATAAAAAATACATCCAGATTTCACTAGAAATATTTAGCGAATCGAAATCAACTCTTTCTTGGAGATAGATTATGCTTATCCTAAACATATTTCCCAAGAAAAGAGTCCATTAATATTTTTCCAGTCTTCATTACCTAAGGCATGACAGTTTAGCAAGAAACAGTATGCTACTTACGTAGACAGTATGGTCACCCAGATGAGTTCTACACAGTCCACCCAAAGGAGTCTTTGTTCTACAGGGATCACACCATATGTGATAAGATGAGCAAACGGCCAAAGCTTCCATCCTGCCTGCACAGCAAAACACATCAAAGAATTCAATAATTAAGCCAAGTTGCGAACAAGAAAAAACTAAAGTTCATGTGTTTTTGTCAAACAGTCCAAGCAATAAACAAAAACTACAAACCAAGCACAGAACTCAGCTTATATTAACTGAAAACAGAAGTAGTCCTCAATACCTGACCATTTTGAAAAATTAACAAATTGGAAACTTGTTGAGTTGAGGCTTGTAAATGAGAAAACATTTTGTAAACTCATTGAGGTGTTAGAATGGTTGCAAACTAAACATTTAATTATGAGACCAACATGCATGATAACTTCCATTGGCCTCAAACATCCAACTATTAATACAGAGAGGAAACACTCAAAACTAGTGAAGCGATTTCACCAGATCCTACCCTTCCCAACTCCATTACCAGGTGATAATAAAAACAAATGCTAGATCAAAGTTTGGATCTAGACACAACGAGGAAAGGACAGAAGGCTCTCTTACTGTAAGCATAGGCCAGAATGTAGCTGTCAGTTCACTGAAAATGCTGGCGGGTGATTCCAGACGCAAGAATCCCAAGGCTGTGAAATAAATGCTGTTCCAAGCTGCTGCCCACAAAGTTTGGTCAAAGGCTACTTTGGCAGGAACCACCCACCAATCTTGGAAGGGAAAAAGCTCCTACAAAACAGCAAATTGACTGAGTAAATTAATGAAAATGTCATTGAACCTATTAAACTTCCAAAGAAATTTGAATTTCGTTAATCACCTCACAAAACTGGTAATAGTAATGTGAAAGGGAACCATGTAATGTAAAGCCAACAAGGCCCGATCTAAACATTCTTGTGCGGTCGTACTCGAAGAGGGGTTTACCTTCATAGCACTGAAGATGAAACAGAAACAAAGTAAGAGGATGAATACACAACAAAAATAAGATATCTCAACATTGGTTTCTCGGATTTTACAAACCTGAGCAATCCAATCCCCTAGAGAGTAGACTATGCCACTAATCATCATTTTTGCTAAAACTGGGTTTGTCTTTAGAGCTTCCTCATAAGCAGACCAGTTGTGTTGAGGAGCATATCTTAGTATCTCAAAAAGAGTCCACCCCTATTAGAAAAGTGAAAATTAGATGTAGAAGATGTAATCGATAAACAACAAGGGAATTTAGCAATGCACAAAAATAAAAAGAAAATATAAAACGCATCCAATTTTGTCATCCAGCAATGCCTACGGAAATGAGAAAGAAAGAGAAGTTAACATCAATAGCAAGCAACAACTTAAATTTAGATCACACCAAAATGGTTTGAATAAATGAGTTAAAGACAACCAGAATATGAATCAAAGGTTCTAACGAATCTTCTGTACAAGAAACAAGAATTATCTTGACTCCTTAATCTAAGTAAGCCACAAGTCCCAAACTTCTTTTATTACCACAACCAAAAAAGGTTTCTAGCATTCTTAGTCCCCTGATAAAACCTTCAGCTTCCATGAAATCAGATCTTAATTGCGTAACTCTGAGCCAGAGGACACATATTCAAAGCCAAAGGTGATACAAGAAACAGAATCAAACTTGCTCCAACGCCAAGAAAAAGGAAATTGATTTGAAGCCACTATAAATTTCTCAAGAAATGCTATGCATGAAGAACATTCCTAAAAGAATGAATGAAAAAAATGAGATACCTTTGCGTTGTCCAACCATAATGAACAGAAACAATTTTCATAAAGAGCATGAAAGCAATAAAAACAAATCCACAAGCAATTTACATAGCAAACAAGGATGAATTGTTCTAAATACACATAATATAAGATTGTACTTACATGCCAGTAATTATGGTCAATTGTGAGCAACTTGGTGATAGCATAAGTACCAGCACCAAGAACAATCATTGCATTGATGGTCCTATCAATTAACCTCTCGGATTCCGATTGCCTATCTATACTCTCTCCATCAATACCGGAACTTGAAGCTGAAGAGAACCCTTCAAAAGAGAACTGCCCGTCGCTCCCTCCAAACCCACTCACCTGAGCAGCCAACTCGGTCCCTTCTCTCTCTACTGGAATCGCTAGCATCCCTTCTTGCTGGTCTACACTGTCACCGCTTTGTACTGGAATAACATCGAGCTCTTCTTGGACAACAGAATTCAAGTGCCAGCTCTGTTTGTTTCTGGAGAAAGTTTGGCTCTTTGGCAATTTTGGGCTGAGAAACTGAGGGTTTTGCAGGCTTTTTGAAATGGTTTTTTTAGTTTTTGAAAGAGAAAGGAGACCGTGAGGAGAAATGGCGTGTAAAGCAGCCATTTTTGCTACTGAGTTGAGGTTGGGAAAAACTGGGTTGAGTTGACCAAGTTATCGATCTAACTGTTCGTTTCTCCAAGTAAGAGCGTGTGAAGGCAGTTAGTTTATTATGATAGGTTACTGTTTTGGTATGCTATGGACTATGATATCATGTTTAGGCTTATCTGTGTTTTACTTTGACGCACAGCTTTGATGACGTGTTGGTTATGTGGGGTAGGGCATTGGGAGATGCTTATTGGTTCCCATTAGCAGGTAATGAAATCCTATTTTGTAATTGAATGTAGACAAACACTACTGATCTAAGAGTATTTTTTGTTTTTATGTTTTTCTTTAAATTAAAATATTTTTTTTGTTTTTATATAATTTTAATGTATTAATGTTAAAAATAAATTTTAAAAATAAAAAATATTATTTTAATATATTTTTAAATAATTATGTTTAAAAAAACAATTGTATCAAAAATAATAAATGTAATCAACGTAGAAAAAGAAAAGAACAGTTGCTCTATAATTGAAAAAACTCAAATTAGTCCTCTAACTATCCTCAAATCTTCACTAAATATCTAAATTAAAATTCTAATAAATTGAATCTTTAAAGTAATAGGCATTCATGAATCACACAGCAAACATGTAAGTATTAATATCCATTAATATTTTATGTTTCAAAGTTGTTTGTTTTATGTAAAATGTTTTGTAGGTTTTTATATGTTTATTTTTGAAAAATATTTTTAAAAAAATATCTTTCATGTTTGTTTTTTATAAAATATATTACAGGAAAACTGGTCAATAAAGAATATTTTACTATTATCCTTCTAATTAAGTTTATTTATTTAAAAAATATTTTTAGTTTATGAAGTTTTATAAAATATTTTACTAATAGTAATTTACTTATAATATCATCCAGTTATTTCAATCATTATCTCACTACCACCATCTCATCTATTATTATCATTATCATCTCATTACTGTCCCCTTCTCCACCATCATCATTAAAAAATATTTTACAAAAAATTTTTTTTTATAAAAACAAAAATCATGCATCATATTTAGATTTAAATACCTTGAGAATCTAAATTTGTTTTGGAGATTATATTAAGAATCATTTCATAGTTGGGGGACTAATATGATATCTGTCCATGTCCATGTAGAAATGGATAATATCCATAAAAAGATATTGAAATGGACTATTCAGCTTTAGCAAAACGACGAGTTTAATACAATTCGATCCTTTTCGGTCACAAAAAGATTCAATTTGCGAAATTTTGTCTGTGGTATCTTGGATTAGGGCCCCACTAAACTTAACTTCTGGGCACAATAACGTACAGATCATCATGTGTGGGGTCCTTTTTAATCTAAAACTGTAACCCAAGCTCATAGGGAGTCCACATGTTGTGGATCTATGGGCCCATTTGGATTGGTCCACACATCCAATGGATACGCAAACGACGTTTCTAAGAATCTAAGGTGGGTGGTTCTAGATAATATGGATCCATCGTGTACATTTCTTTTTTTCACCAAAATTTGTAAGCCATGTAGTTTTTGAAAGTTATGATTGAAACATGTAGATAAATTTTGTTTGCACTTGAAAAATAATTGAGCTGTGGACAGCTGGTTTAAATTATTTTTTTTTAATGACACATCAATCTAGGAATTATTAATGTGTTTTTTTTTAAATAAATTTTAAATTATATGAGACTTGATCCGATATAATTTGATTAATTTGATAAATATAAAAACATAGTTTGACTAAAACAATTTCAAGATAATATTTTTATTTAATATTAAGATGGCAATATATGAAATCATTCGGGTTAATTTGTAAAATTTAAAATTCGATCATGAGACCGTAATAACCTCATAAAAAGTAAATTGACAAAAAAAATATGAAACTTCATTCTCAATCAACCTCAAGCTTAATGATGAAATTGAAAAAAAAGGAACATAAATCAACTTGGGATAACCTATCAAACTCGCAATCTACATCATGAAACTACGATAACCCCGTAATAAGTAAATCAAAATAAATTATAAAGATTAATTTATAATAAACTCAATGTCGAAGGATTACATCAGAAATAATTCAATTAAAAAATGATTTAAAAAACAATTCAAGTCAACCTGGGTTAACCCGTTGAACTCTAGGCCAATGTTATGAGATTGAAATAATCTCATAGAAAAAAATAAAAAAAATTACTAAGTTCAATTCTCAATAAACTCAATATTGAAGGATGAGATTGAAAAAAAATTAATTAAAAAATAACAAAAAAACTCAGTCAACTTGAATTAACTTACCAAACTCATGACTCGTTTCATGAGACTGAAATAATCTTATAGAGTGCAAATTAAAACAAAATTATGAATATCTATTTCCACTAAACCTAATATTGAAAGATAAAATTAAAAAAAACCAAAAAATTCCAAGCCCTTAATAATTTATAAATTTTAAAAAACCAAAAAATTAAATCAATTATATTTATAATATTTTAAATTAATTAATTTTAAAAAAATAAATTTAAATTAAAAAAAATTAGACTAGGCTCATGTGTCTAGCTTTAATTGAAGAACTTGGGCATGCACTTAGGTTTGTTTTATATTTTTTTCTCAAGAGTAGAGGCATGTTATCTACTCTTTTTTTTTCAAACTAAGTAATAGGTTGTTGTATAAAAACCCAAAATTCAAGTCATTTTTACTTGAAAACAATTTAATAACACCATAAAATATTAAATTATTTACCAACTCCAAAACACCCCAAAATTAGTCAAAAAAATTAATTGAATTCAAAAAATATAATTGTACCCCAATCTACCTTTTCCAACATAATTATATGAAACATTTATCACCATCGAACTCCTTTCATCAAATAGAACCTCATTCAGATCAATCATTTTAATTGTCGAGTGTTGTCATTTGAAGACTTAATATCTCCTCTAATGTTTTTTTTTATGACGTTCTCTTTTTTTTTATAAATTTAGGGACTTAAAAATCAATAAAATAAACTTTGGAATCAAAAACTACAATTTCAAAAACTATAAAGATTGAAAAAAAGTAGACAAAGGAAGATAAGAGAACTAAAAAGAGCTTTTTCACTCGAATTTAAAATTAGTCATGGGTTTTTTTTCTTTTTTTATACTTTGATTTTTGGTTCGTTGAATTTTTTTCTTTGTATAACAAATTATAATAAATTGGTCAATAATGTTGTCTTATAAGGCTGCAATTGAAAAGCAAAAAAGTTTGAAGATTAAAATGGGAAAAATTGAGTTACTTTAGATTATTACAATGTTTTTATCCAGGTGTTTTATTATATTTTTTAATGATAATATATAAAGGTTTAGGATTCTCTCATTTTTTGTTTTGTAGCCAAGTTAACAAGATAAAAATGAAGGTTGGGGGGCAAACTTAGAAGGCTACCCTTGTATAGCCGGCCCAAATTATCCATGAATAAAAGTAAATAAAACATCTAAATGGTATCAAAGACATTGGGGTAAGGAAGAAGATTCTTTTTTTTTTCAAAACAAAAAAATAAAGATAAGTAGCAAAATTCAAATCCAAAAATAAATATATAGATGTATAGTAATCCGGCCTTAGGGTTTTTACCTAAAAACTTGACTTTCAACCTATTTTGACCTAAAAACACATAGAAAACACTTTATAAATCTTGAGAAACCAATTTATGACCTCATATAACCCAAAAACCTGAAATTTATCTAAAATAAAAAAAACTTTTCCATAGCTTGAGGTTAGGAATTGAGCTTTGCATTTTTTTTTCAAATAGGGTGTTTTAAATCTAATAACTCGGATCATGAGTTTGAAAAGTTAACGTAGATTGTATACCATTTTTTTCCTTTTTTCTTTTTCTTTTTTTATTTCATCATTGGACATTGATAGTTTTTTTTTTTAAGATATAGGCTGTGGTTTTCTTTGTTTTTTCTTCTTTTGATTTATCCCGATCTCATGACTTGGGCCGCGAGTTTGGCGGGTTAACATTGGTTCACTCAATTTTTATTACCAACTTACAAAGTTAGTCATGCTAACTCAAATTGACTTGGGCTAATGTTTTTGTCATTTTTTTTACCCAATTTTATCCTTATATATTTAATTGTTTTCTAATTGATCTCGCATTATTGTTTCCTAGGTTATCATGATCATTTTATTTTTTAAATTTGATCAATTTGTTATCATTGCTTATTTTTTATCATCTAATTAAAATAAAACTATCTTATTTGATCTAGTCACGTCTATAACTCAAGTTGCAAATTTTTCTTCCTTATTTAAAATGTATTTACAACACCAAAGCATACTACTTGTAAATATATAGATCGAAAGAAAGAAAATGCCTTTATACTATATATCCTAGCTAGGTCAAAGAAGCAACAACCATACCTATAGCAATCTTCCGAAGATATAATAGTGGATATATTTGCAATACTATGGGTAAAATCTTTTAAAACAATGTTTGGTACTGAAGAGGTGAGACTCTCATCATCAAAAGGAACCTATTGAGTCCAAAAGTGATTTTTTTTATGGCTAAAATCAATATCACCCAAGACTTTCTCTTTTCTCAATCAAAGCATGGGCCAACTCACGCGTCTGGCCTATAAAAAAGACCTAATTAACTTTATCGCTAGGCCCATAAAGAAAGGCATGGCTCGTGTGCCATACCTTTATTTTTTCAACATTAAAGGGCGGATGACCACCTTATTTTTTTTTTTAAAGGGTGGACAATGTGATTTAAAAAAAAAATATAGCAAACAATGTGTTGTTTATTGGCTTAGTTTTAGGTGATCACAGTGGTCGTCGGAAAATCGAGTCTTAGGGTTTTTATCTAAAAACTTGACTTTCAACCTATTTTAACCTAAAAACACATAGAAAACACTTTATAAATCTTGATAAACCAATTTATGACCTCAAATAACTTAAAAATCCACCCAAAAACCCGAAATCTATCTAAAATAAAAAAAACTTCCCGAGCTCATATCTACAATTCCGGGTAAGGAGAAGGACAAAGAACATTTATGTGAAACTCCCTTCATATAAAAGAATCTATTGACATCAAAATCAAATTTTTTCGTAGTCGAAATCAATATCAATTAAGACACCCTATTTTTCACCAAAATCTAGCCACTTTCTTTTTCCTCTCTTAAATTAGGGATTTAAAAATAAAAAAATAAAGCTTCAGACTAAAATTGTAATTTTGAGAATTTAAGGGACTGGATATTTATAAATTGAAAAATATAGGGATCAAAGTAAACTTTTCACTATTTTTGAAACTACCACCTATTTTCTTTGCCATTTTCACCTCGGTCCTTTTTCTTTCAAACTTGTATTTGCTCAACAAATTTGAAGTAATTGGGATTCAATTTGACATCAAAAGGATGCAGTTGGTCAAAAAATAATAATTTAATAACCTACATGAAAAAAAGAAAAAGAAAGATACAATGAGTCCATAATTGAAATGTCAGAGTTTATACATTGAAGCATTATAAGCGAAATCCATGTGTGTACACTAAATTAAGAAAAATACTTGGGAGAGAGAGTCCCAAGAATTCAGATCTGGCTTGCCTTTGCAAACCAGTGGGGTCTTTTTGAACGGAGCTCTTCATTGGCGAGAGGCATCTGGTTGTAATATCATTGCCTTTAGGTAATGTATGGTTGATAGAAAGGAATAATATTAGCAAGCAGATTTCTGAACGCACAGGGGGTTGCTATGACGCTTTGCCTAGCGTAGACAGTCTGGTTTCACTCTATTAAGCACAGACTGATGAAGAATAGGAAGAAGAGCACAACGGTAAGAACAATGAATTAATTTTAAATTGTTCCTTCTTGTAATTTGCTCTGAAACCCAATAGTGAATCTTGTGAGAAAAAAAATTGTTTTATTTTCATAATCATATGCTTTTTGTTGTTTCATATGGACGGGTTCTAATATAGTTTATGTATCAGCTACAAGGAATGATCAAAGATTGTTCTAATATAGTTTATGTATCAGCTAGTTTTTCAAATTTAGGAGATTGGTGATGATCCTAACAGTTTGATGGCTTAACGGGGAATTCAACTCTCTAGCCTTCTACGTTACAATGCTGCATATTTTGATACCTGTTGATTATGTGATTATTGATTAAATGATGACTGCACGCGTTACACTGCAGGCGAGGTTAAGTTTTTTCTAATATTAAAAAATAATATTCAACCGATTATGCCTCGAGTTAAATATTAACCTACAATCTATAATAATACATCAGAAAAAATCCCATATAAAAAAAAGATGAAAAAAATAATAAAGCTCAAGGTCTAATAACTTAATGTCAAATAATAAAATTTTTTAAAAAATAAAAAAAATATCAAAAGAAAAAACAAGAGTAAACCCAGGCTTACTCAACAACCCGCTACCCGCAATATGAGATCAAGTTAACATAATAATTTCTTTAAAAAAAGACAAACAAAAACCGAAGTTAAATCAATAAAAAAATCAAGTAAACCTTGGTTAACTTGACTAACCCGCAACCCAGGTCAACCCCACAAAAGAGAAGAAAAAAAAAACCATAAAGTACAAAGCCCAATAATCTAATGTCAAAAAAAATAAACTGAAAAAAAAGCATCGAAAAAAAAACCCTAAATTAATTCAGGTTAACTCAACTAACTTGCAATCAACGATATAAAATTGAGATAAAAAATTGAATTTAAAGAAAAAGACCTACAAGAAAATTTCGAAGTAAAACAAAAACAAATGTGCAAAATATCTAATCATTCAAAATAAAAAAAATAAAATAAATAACAATCAAAATAATAAAGACGAAATCTTACATAAAAAATAAATGAAAGAAAACAATGTGGACGTAAATTGAAAATTAAAATAAATTAAAAAAATAGTATAAAAATAACAATAAAAATATGAGGACCAAATTGAATACAAAAATTAAATGAAATAAAATGTATAGAGATGAAATTAAAAAACAAATAAAATTCAAAAATCATTAAAAGCAAAACAAATAGCAATTAAAATAATAAGGACTAAAATTAATTGAAACACAAAATGAAAGACAATTGATTTTTTTTTAAAAAAAAATGACGTGAATTTCTTAGCCAATAGGGAGAAAAAAGAGATGAAAAAAAAAAGGTTAATCAAAAGTCAATCGGATCTCCTACGTCAACAGCGCTCTACTACCATGAAAAGAACAACTCGCCGCTACTAACGTCGGTGATGGCAGCATTTGACCATCTTGAAGTGTCGCATGCACCGCTCAAAAAGCATGAATACCTCCCACTTTCTAGCTCGTGCAAGACACTCCAAACTTTTTTTTTAATTATTTTTATATATAGTTAAAGACTTAATTGCCCTATCCTAATACATAATTACAAAATAACCATGTTAAAAAAATCTAAGTGCCCCCAAAAGAATATTCTATTATTTTTAAACTTAAAGGCAATATAGTTGTATGGTTGTTTTATGGTGAATTCAAAGAACAAACATGCCACAAAACCCTTCTCTCTAGTTTTTTTTTTTTTTTTTTTTTTAATATTTAAGTCGTTACACTGCTTATTTAAAATGTCAAAAAACTCACCTGTTCCCATTAAAAATGATAATGACAAATAAATCTCATTGAAAAAAAAAGACATTCTTACTTCTAAAACCAAGTTAAATGAGTTTTTCTCCCAAGAAAAAAATAATAATTTCACTCGGTAAATCCATAGTGAAATTTGAGTGTACATAGTAAAAAACCAAGCTTTTTAGTTTTTTTTTTTTAATATAATTCAATCCGCCAAACCAAGGAATGCCATTGCTTCTATATTAAATTTAGCATGCTCCAGATCCAATCATGTCATCAACAGCTTAGTTGGAAAGGAAGAATAAAACAAATTGATATCAGAGCAAGCAAGTTTTACAATATCAAATGCAAGTAATTGAGGCAATAAGAAAGATTTACAGAGGTCTCCAACACAAGGTCACCAACCTGCACCAAGAAAATCAGGCTGATCCCATAACAAGTGCAATGAAGATAAAGAATGACGAGTCTTCCTGTGGTAAAGATTATGTTAGTTCTCATTTGGCAATATGAGGCGATCCTGACCTTCCACGAGCTCTGCTGATTGAATTATATCCCCACTTTTTATCTGTGAAAGAATTTCTCTCCCAGCGGTTGTGTATCTGCATATTGAAATCGCATATCATGATACGACTCAAAAACTTATTTACTACCACCATGAAAAAAGTTCATCAAAGACATACCCAAAAACTGAAAACTGCCCTTCATCGAAAGATAGCCCTCCTAAACCAGCCTACAAGACACACAGGAGTACCAAGATAAGGGGGGTGATAGGGAAGGACAAGGGGCAATGACATCATGTGAGGAAATTCAGACGTTCATATTTTATTTTAGTTTTTAGTGTGGATGGCACTTACATTTCTTTTATCATAGAGATAGAAGAAAAACTGATATGGTGCAGAGAAGTCCTCAGAAACCTCACTGTGCGCCATTGCAACTGCCCCGTAAACAGATAGTGGAAGAACTGGCAATTCTCCATCCTTCCACATGGAAAGTGGAAATTATATAACATTGAAAAAAAAATGTTTTGCTACTTGCAATTGCATGGAACGCACAGAAATAGAAATAAGAGTTCTGTACCTGGACACTTAATGTTGTTCGATACAAAGGTTCAAATTGGCCCGATGGCATTATCTCTAAGGGAACACTGTAACCACTGTTCTTATCAAGTCCATTGTCAGTGAGAACAGCTTGGTCAGTGAAGCTGAGCTTTGCCCCGTTATATGCTCCATCAACTACCTGAAAGAGGGCAGAACATTCCAATAACTCAATGTTTCAGTTCCGAGGCATGTTTTTCACATGGTAAAATCTAAAACAAAGCTACCTGGAAAGGAGAAGTAATAAATAAAAAGTAAGCATAAATCAAAGCTTCTGAGACAGACAAGAAAAGAAAAACAATAGGATGCAATGGCATGTCAACTAAAACTGGACAAGGAAAATTTGAGGATGGAGTAAAGTGAAAGGATGGGAAAATAAAATTTCCACAAGGCTGAGATGAGGTTCAACTACCTTACCAGTTTCACAAAATTCCCTGCTGTTAATGGTGCTGAGAATCCGTCTATAACAACCTGAATCCAAGAGTTAATCATCCGTTGGTATTAAATGTATGGTAAAGAAATCAACATTCATTAGGACTGTTACAAGTATTGAAGGTATATTTATCATATAAGATGCTGATATTCCTTGCTTGCAGGCGGTTAGGCACAATATTTGGCCATTAACAAAAAAACATAAGGTGCAATGGTGGATAACATCAGCAGAGCAACAAACTGGCGTACCTTAAAGAACTGAAAAGTGAATGATAAACTGAAATGCAATTCATGTAAGCAAGCACGCCATTTGAAACCAGAATTATATCTCTTGCTGGGGGGAGGGGGAGGGGGGGTCCCCTTAAACACAACAAGGTATTTCAAGAACCAAAAGGTGACTCCAGTTTACTCATCTGGTTTGAGAATTGTTCAACAAACCAATGAGACCCCGTTTAAATATTACTCATAAACTCCAGGCTAAGCAAAGCATCATTCATATTATGGTATTATGTGTTCCCTAACAACATTTTATTAACATGATGATGCACAAGCTCACAATATTTGAGGACCAGCCTGCTTAAGCCAATATGTGCCTGAGCTCAGATTTCTCCTACATGGTTGGCCATCATAGTCATCTTTTTTTTCTTTGCATGGAGATGGCTTGCCAGGGGGTGGAGGAGATATATATGAAAAATGTTTTAGGTATCAAAGGAGCTAACACAAACTAATAGCAAAGTTTCTCTATATCTAATTGAAATAATGTGAAAGCTTGCTGCATAGACATTCAGAAGTTTATCAAACCTGAATTTTGGCATTCTTTTTCGGTTCACCACCAGCTTCTGGGGAAAATGTGGAGCCATCTACTTTTTCAATGGTAAATTCAACAGTCCCTCTGCCTGTTAGCCTACAAATAAATGAAAAGATGATGCTGATGCAAAGCATAAACAAGTTTGTAAGATGCTAATCAAATACAACAATTGCACATCAGTGAGCAGTCTCAAATTGACAAATTAGCCACACAGAGAAGGCAACAGCTAGAACCAAATGAAGTCAAGACAGATCGTATATTTCCTAATAATATTTAATTTTATAGAAATTGAGTCAACCTATGAAAATGCTATTAGCCCAAAGTCTATGGATTAATGATTTTCATGATAGCAACAATTAGTTAATTTAATATGCATGTCAAAAGTTTTAATGTTGTAGGAATTTTACTACATTAAATTGAAGCAAAATGGACCTTTTGGATGCAAGCTTGACTTAAAGCTGCTTAAACTTAATTTCATGTAATTAAGTCTTTGTAGAATTTAATTTGGCATCAAAAAAATATTTTTATTGTTGAATTTATCATCCAAAAATAGTTTTATTGTCAAAACTTACACATTTTATCATATATTTTAGTATTATCACTCAAATTTTTTCAATGGATAACATAAACTAAGTGTTTTTTATCACTAAAAAAGTTTCTTTTTTATTTTTAACTGTGGTAAACTTGTAATTTTAAAAAAAGTTATACTTGATTTATTTTATACTCAAGAGCTAACTTGTCTTGAGTGGTTAATTTATTTTACATTCAAGCTTGTGTAACAACTATTTTTTTATTAAAAAAATGGTGATATGGCCGTTCTTAATAGATGGAAAAACACTCCAAAAAGTTCAAAATATTTTACTCCATCCTTCCAAGTGTATATAACGTCTAAGTGATGATTTTTCACCTATAAAAAACACTTATTCACTTCATGTGAATAACCTTACAACCTTACAATTTTACAACACTTGCATGCTTGTAAATTCTCTTATCTAAAAAGCTTTTATTATTTTCGTAATCTTCTCAAAACTTTAAACTTTTTATGGCATCAAATCACAATCTCATTGAGCTAGATTACATTCATAAAGACTTGAGCTCAATTTATTGCAACATTTTCTTCATTGTAAGGCGTGAAAATTCTCGTGAGAGAATATCTTTTGAAAAAGTGTAAGTGTTACTTGAACCACTTGAGAATATCTTTGGTTGTGAGCCATTGAAAGGTTTAAATCTTGATATTTGAAAATGATTGTGAGAGATAGGTTTTCTAATCTTGATCTCGTAAATATTAGTGCATCGATAAGATATCACTTATTAAGAATGTGAGTTGATGGTAAATACTTGAATGAATGTGAGCAGGTGATTGTCCTAATCACTATAAAATTGGTTTGTGTTTCTTGATTTCTATCTCATTCTATTTGTGCTTTGCATAATTGATTGTTGTTGTTGAAATTTAAGTGTTGAAGAATTAAATTTCAAGTATCAAACTTTCAATTAAGCCCTCATTCACCCCTTTTTAGGTGATATTTTAGACTTTCAAATACTATGGAAAAACTCTCTCTATGATATATCATGACGTAAATCTTTTTAATTATGTTTTCATGTCCTATTTTATCGATTTATGCATTACTGTGAAAGTAGTTGCGAAGAAGCTACTCATGAAAAGTAAGTGTATGAAGAAGAAAGATGTATAGTGTGTTTTTTAAAAGTGCCTTTTGCTTGGAAATATATTAAAATAAAATAAAAATAGATTTGTTTTTAAATTTTTGATATCAACACATTAAAATCATCGAGAAAGCACTAAAATAACATCAATTTAATATTTTTCAAAGCAAATACACTTTTGAAATGCTCCCAAACATAGTTGAAAATGCACTACCAAACAAGCACATTAGCTGCAAGTTGTGAAACTCATAATACAAGAGTGAATAACCGATATTCTCATTGGATGTAATGGATAAAAAACCATTTAAATTCATCAAGGATTATTTTTAATGTACCACAAGCTTTCATTTATTGCTTCTATCTTCTATTCAACTACAAATGATTTAAGAATGGTATCCTCATTGGTTAGAGACACATCTATTTGTGGCATGCACATGGCAATTTCAGTTAAATTGGAGAATTAAATTTATATGGATATTCCTGGAGAGGACTGACCTTGGATATTTCAAGTATTGCTGGGGCAACAAAAATGACAGCCCAGGCGCCTGTTGCAAAAAGCTTTACATTGAGATTTGCTGCATGCTTAACTTTTATCCACAAGTTTGTAGTTATCTATATCATCAAATTCTTGGGAAAAAGACACAATCCCCAATATATGAAGTGTGAAGATTTTAAGGAAAATATCTCAACTTTATTCTTTTATATGGTTTACATGAGAAAAATTATTCATTATTACTGGAAGTCACATTTACCTGCAGCAACTCCAGCTCTGCAACCGTATCCAGTGAAGATGCAAGGCCAACAGAAACTCTATCTGGGTCCTGATCCTTAATACATTGAAGGAGTGCTTGCAAACCACCCTAGAAAAGCAAGGGAGATTTAGTATAATTATAACAAGTTCTAGCATAAACCATGTAAATTAAGCTTCTTGTTAGTTTCTCATCCCCAACAGGAGAAAGATTCTGTAACTTAGATGGATTGCTGATATAATGTGTTGTATATTGCTGTGGCAGCTAATAAAACTAAGAGTATTATGTTCCAGAACAACATTATATTTTTCATGTGCTCTTGGCTCAAGTTTCTGGTTATGCTCCTACAATTCATTCAACAGCTTAAAAGGATAGCACATTGGAATTTATCTTGCCTGTATCTGTTCCAGTCCACCAATGCTGGTACAATTCTCTCAAGCTAACAAATTTTCTCATCAAATTGAGCTAATAAAATTATGAATTTCTTTCCAATACCTTCCCATCTATTAGAGATGCATACAGTGTAGACCCCCTTTCCTTCAAGTCTGCTGGTAGACTTGCCAGGATAGAATCCTTTTCATCCTTTGCTATCTGAAATAAGAAGAAAGAAAAACTCCCAGGTAATTATATAAATTCATTATACACATCGTCGATGAGGGGAATTAATTGTTTACAACACTAAATTATTGTACATGTTGATGTGGGAAATGAACTCAAGAAGACTAAAATCACTAATGGCATTGCATGCAAGGAAACTTGAACAGATGAGGCTTAATATGTAAAATAAAAGATAAACTAACAACAAAAATGTGGTTTCCAATTTTAATAAATGCCCAATTGGATAACATGGGACTAAACTTGTGCAAATAAAAAGTAATTTTCGGCAGAAGCAAATGGTTTAGGCCCATGTCTAAGCCAGAAGACAACAATTGATGGAGGAAATCATGATGTGAGATCCCAGAACAGCTAAAAAATGGAAAGCATCTTCCTAAACAAAGATCTCATCTGATAATTTTTATTAATTGAACTGAGCTGCATACTTTTGAATAGTACCACTCTGACAATGAGTTTTTATCTTGTTGAATCAATAAAGTGCAGCATGTACCTTTAGTGCTTTCTTCACATTACCCTCCATGGTTCCATAAGGCTTTCTTTGTGGAATTCTTAGCAAATATGAAATGTCCTCGAGAGAAGTCTAGAAGCAAAAGCAAGATGGTCTGCAAACTGATTAATTTCTAAGTTAGGGAAGTTATGTAGTAATTTAATTGCTAATAACAACCTGTATGGACTTCATGTTTATGTTTGCTGGGATAGCCTTTCTTAATGCAAGCTCCCCAGTTCTTGGGACCTTGGTGTCTGGAGAATAAAGCACTGCTTTTGCTGGAGAAACATACCAAAAGTCCCAACCACTCAAAGGTACTGGTGCAGAAATTTGGATAAAAATAAGTATCATAGCAATCAGACTCTTAAGTTTTTTCGTTCCATCTCCAAAAGTCGACATGTACAAATTAGGAGGAAAATCGTGCTCGCATGCCAGATCCTACATAACCAAAAAGCCATTTCAGAAAGCACTACAGAAAAGGGGATTATAATTTCCCCTATTTGATCCATGAGGTCGATAGTCTAATCGGTGTGTAAGGAAAGAAGAAGTGACAAAGGCAAAAAATTGCATAATTATGGATACAAAGAGGGTAAAATAAATTAGTTTCTTGCAGTAAAACTGCAATGCATAGACAGGATTGTCATACCAGGTTATCTACTATTGCCAGTCAATTGCAATTAAAAATAACAAGGACAAAGAAAAATAGACATCAATATATTCCAACAAAAATTGCTTCTGGGAATCAGATTCCTCTATCCATGGAATGAACTTTTTCATAAATGGAAATACATAAAGCAAGACTTTGAATTATGCCCAGCATTCAAATGAACAAAGGCCATATATATTGGTTGATGATGCTTAGGAGATTTTTGCATTGCACGTAAGAAGAAACCCTAAGGCTCGTATTTTCTTATAAAATACTCGGAAAACCAAACTTGATTTTGCAGTCTTCAAAATTTCTTATTGCAATTGTTCCTAGATTACTAATTATTTTTTCACCAGAAATATAGACTAATTATCTCCGTGTAGCAGTCCCAATCAGAACCAATTCCACTACCATCAGCTGCCACAACAGTTACCTTATTCCTAACCAGTAGTACATCAACACCATTTGTCTAATTAAAAATCATTAAAACACATGCTGACGCCTAAAATTCCAACAGTGAAGCTGGGAAAAGAAAAGAGCTCGAATTCAAATATTTGTTGACTATAACTAAGGAGACCCTAATCATAATCTTATGTCAATACCATTTCCTAGATTAGTACATTATGCCATCAGCATTGGAAAACCCTTCATTTCATAGAGGAGATTTGAAAAACATAAAACCACACCTTGGCATAAGTACTTGTTGTAGTGTTGCAGGCACGGACAGCAGGTCTTGCTGTGACTTGGCTACGAGCTTCATTGAGTCGAAATGCAAAATGGGCAGAGAGGAAAAGGTGCTTTTGAGTCGGTTTTTGAGAGATGGAGACATTGAAGGAGAGCTTCTTGGAAGAGATGATGATAGAAGAGGAGGATAAAGGCAAAGCCATGACTTTGTAAGCGGTTGGATTTGTAAGAGTCAGACACGGAGACAGAGAGACTGAGGTTTTTTTTGGCGCGCCTAATCTATCTAGACAGTCCTAACTGGATGGTTTTGATTGGTTTGTAAGAACTTGAAATTAATGGGACACCCCCATACTTATACATATTACCCTCCGGCAACCTTTAATATTTTACAACTTTTTATTTTATTTTATTCCATGATGTTAGCTAACTTTATCAATAAAATTGTTTAGCTATATATTTTGATTTAAAATATATTAAAATAATATTTTTTTATTTTAAAATTTATTTTAATAAAAAAACATCAAAATAATCTAAAAATATTTTTAAAAATTAATTTAAAAAATAAAATCATTTTTTTAGCTAACCACATTTAAAACTAAACTCCAAACACACACTCTTTAATATATTTCTATATTTTTTTTGTGAAAATTCAAACTAGTGTATTCTTATTGCAATCGTCGTGATGATCACAGATGATCATAGATCTTATTGTCTCTTCCATATTATATCCTTCTCGGGAGTATCTGCAACCCATTTTGAGCAAGAGATGCTTTATTAGTGTCAGCTGATATATTATCCCATTCTAACACTGCTCAAGCATATGTAGTTCACACCTCTCCCGATCAACCTTATGAAATCAGCACGTTCCCCCAGTTATAATGCATCTACTCCATGTAAAAAACTCTCGAGTCTGACTCTAGTAATCATACAGGCTGTGGTTATTTATTTTAAATAAAATTCTGCTACCAGTTTGTTGACAGTAATGATATTGCAGAAATTACAGAGCTAAGCAAAACCTGCTACCAGCACTACACTTCCAAAAATACATGAACAGCTGAAATTCATTGACAAGAACATGAACACATTTCTCAGCATCGCTTCACATTACAGTTTATCTTCGAAAGCAGGTACAGAGTCTTGCATACACATTGCAAGTAAAAAAATAAAATAAAATTGAAAGGAAGTAAAAATAGAGAACAATGGATAACTTACATTAGGATGCAGGAAGATTTTTAACTTGACGAGATAGTACTGCCAAGGAATATTAGATTTTACAGAAAAAACCCAAAACAATTTTTTTTTTCAGTTCCCAGAATGATTCGTGATGCCTTAACACCGTAAATTCTCCAGAGGCTCAGTTCCCTCCTCACATTTGGCTGATTGTCTTTGTTGTAATGCTTTATTTTCTTCCAGGCTGTCCGCATCTCTTCCCAATTTTATTTGCACCTTCTCCACAAATTTCAATTCTATGGTTTCTTAAGATTATTCTAGACTCGCAACTGAAAGAAAATGGTGAAAATGGAAGTGAGGAGTGATAAAATGGAAAAGGCAATGGAGGGTGGGCACTTGGAAATACTAACACTGTAGAAACTGAAATGAAACAAATGAGGAAGAAGATTTCTACAAACGTGAATTAAAACGATGCAGATTCAGAGACGTACCATCTTGGCAATGCATTTTATTGAACTTCCTGCCTGCCTGCCTGCTCTTCCCACTACTAATATAAAGACTCCTGAAACACACACAGGGGTTCAAGGGCATTCTTACTGTTGGAATTGCCCCACTCCACTGATTCCCACCATTCTTTTGGATATGCCTGGATTTTTCGAAGTGGTGTTTGGCCATTAGCATGGTTGCGATGAGAGAGTGACATCCTCTTTAGATTTGGGCAGTTAACCACAAGAATTTCTTGTAGAGAACCACAAATCACTTCCCCGTGGAAAATGCTTTTTAGCTCCGGTAAGTTGCTTACTTTCAAAGCCTTCAAATTTGGGAGACTGGTAACAGCGTAGCGGCTGCTGCTGCTGCTATCTTCAACCATCATGCCTTCTTCTTCATCCTCTACTGCTATTATCTCCTCCATTTGGTCACAGTCATCAACTTCAATCACTTCCAAGTTTGTGAGATTTGGCAACAAGTCAAGGGAGAGCAGATTTTTCATACTTGGACATTCACCTATTGTCACTTTTTTTAAGATGAGAGAAGGTACCATTAGATTGCCATGATGGTGGAGCAGCTCCTTCTCTTGTAATGAAGACACAAAAGTTCTTCAAAGTTTTAAGGTATAGCGATTCGAGGCTTTCAAATATATCCGTGGAGGATTCTGACATCGAAGCCAAGCACTCTATCCCATCACATTCCCACATCCCCAAGGACTTCAGTGAAGTTGCATGTTTAAATGGAGAAACATCGCATAAGCTCCTTGCGTCGTGACATCTTCCGATTGAGAAAGATGAAACATCTTCTGGGAGCTTAAGAAACCTTCCTTTTTCACCGATTTGGCAATCATGAACCAAAACTTCTTTATAAAAGACTTCCTCTGGAGTCATATAAAGTAAAGAATCCATAACTAGATCCACACCTAGTTGTCCTATTGTGAAGAAGTATGTGGTCAGATATTGCCTCACTTCTGGAGATTTGAGGTACTTCTTGAAGTCAACAAGATCACAGAATTGGTATCTCAAAGTTTCCATCCTCTTCAAGCATGCTACTTCCTCTACTCGTACTGTCTTGAAAATGCCGGACGCCCGGTTCACGTTAAGGAATTGTAGCTGTGAGAGCTTAGGTAATATACCAGCAGGCATCTCCTTAAGACTATTTCCAAAAAGATTAAGATACCTGAGATGGTATAGCAGATGGTCCAAATGGTGTCAGTCATTCTATCCTGTATGATGTTTGCTATTTCAGATCAATGAATTTTGATCGAAGTATTTCACAGTCAAAAAGAGGGTAAAGAGAAGGAAAAAAAGAGGATACCTGAGATTGGACAGCATTTCCATCCCTTGAGGCAGTTCTTCAAGTGCAGTATAGCGGAGATCCAATTTCCTCAACTCCCTAAGCTTTGCTAATGATGGTATATATCTTAGATTGTGACACCTTCTGAGATATAAAGCAGTGAGATTCACCAAATCGGAGAAGGAACTTGGCAATTCCCGGATAGCGGTGGCTGATAGATCAAGAACCTTGAGCCCTTGCAAATGTTTGAAAAAGGAATCCGCAATCATTTCTAGCTTGAAATTTGAGAATAAAAACAACGTTGAAAGCTTGGGACACATTGGTGAACAGCCAGAGGGAATTTCCTTGAGGTGATTTTTCATTAACGAAACTCTCATGACATCCACTTTCCACTCATCCTCATCTGGTAATTCTTTTAGTTGCTCCTCAACTTCAACCATGATTGGTGATTTCTCCCTCAGTTTCTGAAGAGCCATATCTCGAATCAAGTCATGCATCTTGAAACATCTGTAGTCTTCTTTGCTTATATAACTTTCCAGTAAGCAAGCATTTTCAAGCTTGTTAAGCATAGCCTGACCTCTATCATATTCTGCCTGCCTGCTCTTCATTGGTTGAATTATTCCCTCATCGATCAAATAACCTATCAAGTCCTCTCTATCTACGGTGAAATCCTCTGGAAAAAATGCACAGTATAAGAGACACTGTTGCAATGCTGAGTCATTCAAGTGCGTATAACTAAATCTCAAAATATGGAATACCTCAGGTTCCATGTCTTCTACCCCAACTTCTGATTGTTTCAATTCTGTCAATGCATTCCTCCATTCATACAAGTCATTCACTTCCCTCATGCTTCCTGCCATTGCTATAATCCCAAGTGGTAGACGAGCGCATTCTGCTGCAACAGATTTTGCTATGTCTGCGACTTCAGGAGAAAGTTTATCATAATGCCCAAGTTTCTCCACGAACAAAGTCCAAGCTTCTTCTTTAGTAAGAAGCTCTACTTTGATGCTCTTTTGGCAACCCATCCGCCGACAAACTTCTAACGATCGACTTGTGAGAATCAACTTGCACGCGTTAACTTCAACAGGTATGCCCACCATTTCTAGCAGAAAATGATTCCATAAATCATCTAGAATGAGAACAGATTTTCCCTTGGCAACTAATGCTTTAGACAACTTTGCAGCTCTTTTCTTCTCATCCTCTTCATTTGAAAGGTCTAAATTAATAGCTTTGGCAATAAGATACTGCAATTTACTGATCGTGAAATTTTGTGATACAGTAACCCAAAACACATAATTGAAAGAACTTGGTCTTTGTAGCAGCTGATTATGGATATGCGTCACCAGTGATGTTTTTCCGACACCGCCCATCCCATAAATGCCAACACTTAAGACGTCATCCTTCATTAACCAAGACCAGATCATCTCCTTATTTCTGTCAGAAGCCTGACCTACCAGCTTTGTTGTCAGTAATGCTTCTCCTTTAGCCTTATGTGCATGAAGCCCTTCAGAAACTCTACTTTCGTCAGTAACTATGGACACACTACCGGTGAAGTTGTCTGTCAAATTCTCCACTCCACCATCTGAAACATCTGCCCCTTGCTCTTCATAAACTCTAACTTGGTCAATAAGTTCAATCCCTTCCACGGTTCTGCTGTGTGTCAAATTCTCTGTATCTAGCATGCCTTCATAAACTCCTTGCCCTTGAGAACCACCAGCTTCGTTAATAACCATCAACTCTTCAATAAACTCTTCCCATCTCGTACTCTCTGTCCAATCTTCCATTGCCATATCTGGGAGATCCCTCCCTTCTTGCTCCATTCTTTGAGCTTCTACATTTGGAACTGGATGATCAATTGGTGGGATGGCATTTTGTTTTTTGTGCATTGCTTGGTAGGCTGCTGCTTTAACATCAACGGGTACTCTTCCACAAATACCAACTCCTTTCCCACTTTCTCCTGACAAATGATATTTGAACCTTGAGATTGAAGTAGACGCAGCAAATGAAGATTTGCAAAATTTGCACTTGAAAGGACCACCATCACTTGTCTTCTCAACATGATCCCAAAATGGATCGGTATGTTTAACCCTCTTCTTTTGTGGGCGCTCCTACAGACACCAAATCAGCATTAATGAAAGGAAAACAATGACTGATGGTTTTCAATTAGGGAAAAAAAAAAGAGAGAAGCTAGCCGCCCCGCCCCCACTCTCTCCCGCCTGCCGTCTCATTGTCTCAACAGCCTCTCTTTATTCTTTTGATCCAATAGACTGTGTTTAATGACATTAACAAAGAGTTTACAATTAAAAAAAAAACAACAACGTATCTTAAATCTTCATCTTATGAATTTGCTTTTACTCATACTGGGTTTCTCGTAACATCGCTTTAGAAAAACAAAATCCATAGTGAGGGGTAAACAAACAAACCAAATCCATCCAAGAAATAAATATTGAGGGCATTTACAAAGAACGAGAGAATTTAAGAGCAACATAGTGGACGAAGTTGGACGAAGCACTGCACAAACCCGTTTTCAAGGTAGTAGCATTGGGTAAATTTACCGCTTTGGAAATTGGTTAAATCAGCTCTACTGCTTTGATTTTGAACATTTTAACCGTTGCACTTTCAATTTGAAGTCACACAAGTCGAATGAGTCATATGGAGGAATTTTCACTTAATTTAATTTTAAATTTAAGTTAGATAAAGAGTTTGGTTGAATAAAAAAAAATTTAATTTTTTTTAATTTCATCTTTATATTTTTTTAAAAGATCAATTAGATTGTTTTCAAACTGGCTAAATTGACTGGATCATATTAAAAAACTTATACTTAATTTAATTTAAATTTGAGTTAGACAATGAGTTGGGTCGAAAGATTTTTTTATTAGTTTTTTTTTCAATCTCATCGTTATATTTTTTTTACTAGTCAACCGGGTTGTATTTGAACCAACTAAGTTATTTTCTAAAGCCTTACAATTTCACTATCTCCCTACATGATTAAAAAAATAATTTTAAAGCGCTTTTTATATTCCACATATTTTTATTTAGATCTCATTTAGGGTTGCAAGTTGAACTGATTTTTCATTAATTTTTGATTTTTTTGCTTCAAATTAAATATTGTTTTAGTGTTTTTAGATCGCTTTAACGTGCTAATGTCAAATAAATTTTAAAAAATAAAAAAACATTATTTTAATGCATTTCCAAGTAAAACACACTTTAAAAAGTAACATCTACTATACCTTCAAACAGAATTTTAATATCAAAATGTCCTTCTATTTGAAAATTACTTTAATATTATGATTTTAATTTTAGTTAATAATTTTTTTTAAAAAAAAATTGATATAATCTATTAGATTAATACCCAGCGGGTTGTTTTTTTACTAAATAATTTGTAAATATTAATGAATATTATATTATGTGTTTTAGTTAATAAAAATATATATTTTGTTGAGAAATGTATATAATATACATGCACCAACCCCAAATTAAAAGCTAGGGTAGTGATCAAGGAGATTTGCTTTTTATTTCATATTTTTTATATGCATTTAATATTTGAATGATTTTTTTTAATATACTAAATTAATGAGGAAAGTACACTTTTAAGATCATCGATAAATATACTTAATATTAATTAGCGGATAAATCCACTTTAAAATCTTCTAAACCTGAAACATAAAAAAATATTATAAATGCACTAACACAAACAACTTGTTTGAAAAAAATCACATACTAAATTGAATTGAATTATTCATAAGTAAATTTGAATTCAATTAATAACTTATTATAATTTTACGTTTAAATAAAATATTAAACCATATAATTAAATTCAATTATAGTATTTTTAATTTGCTTATGGAGATGAATTAAATTAACAATCTTGACTACTCTTTTTTTTTTTAATTTAAAAATCATTTTTGTTATAGATTTATCCCTCTTGTGGATGTTTCTAGTTTACAAAACATGGTTTTCTATTAAACTTGGGTAAAATATCTTGCCAGGTCCGCGGTACTTGGTTCACGACAAACATGTTAGACCCAATATTTAGTTGGGTGCGACAACATGTGTGACCCAAGTTTAGTTAGTTGAGATATGGATGTCAAACCCAAGTACCTTAAGTCTGACATTGTTGTTGTTGTTGTTGTTGTTGTTGTTACTGAAGTAAACATGGGTCAGACATATTTCTAGAACCAAGTAAACTTGGGTCAGACATGTTTGCCAAACTCAAGCAATCACTTGGGTCTAGCATGACCATCGGGACCCAAGACGCCTGGGTCTTGCGTTGGTCTTCGACCTAGGCACGTGGGTCTGGCATGACCGCCCGGACCCAAGTCTTGTGAGTTTAGTATTGCCGTCAGATCCAAGATGTGGATCTAACATGACCACCGGACTTAAGACTCTTGAGTCTAAGATGATTGGAAACACTTTTAATATTTTTTTATATTTTAAAAAAATAATATTAACCCACTGAAACGCACATAACAATATACTAGTAAAATCTATAGCTGGATGTATTTCATCCACGCCTCGGCTAAGCATTATATTTATTCTCGTGTGCTGTTATAAGTTGTTATATCTATCTTTATGTTGTTTTTTATGAGATCTGGTTAGGTGTGCGCTTATAAAATATTATTTTTAAAGTTAATTTTAATAAGAATTGATTTGTAAATAAGAGGGTTTCTCTTAGATTTTTTATTTTTATTTTTTTATCAATTAAATTCTATTTGAAATTCAAATTAGTAAACTAAAAAAAACAACTAAATCAGACTATATATAAAATCGTAAGACAATTATTTCAATTAGGATGTCTTTACGGGAAAAATGCTTATAGTGATAACCTAAAGAGCAATAGTTCTCACGGAAAAAAAGAAGTTACGAACATGTATTTGATTCATTAAACTAAATTAATTAAATGTAATATGATTTTAGTTCATGGTATGGTATGTACTTGCTAAAGCGCATATTATCTTATTCTTAAGCTTTACTCTTAATATAATAAAAAAGAATGAACAGTTAAAGTACATTATAGTCCATAAAATTGTCACACTTTTTATTTATTTGATCCATGTAGTTTTAGTTAAAGTTTATTTTGGTGCTTTACTTTTTTTATATTTTTCATTTTGGTCCTTAAATTTTCATTATTTGATCAATGTAGTTTTGGTTAAATTTCATTTTAGTCCCTTAATTTTTAATATTGGTCCCTAGAGCTTTGGATATTTGTGTTCTTTTGATCAGTCACGTCAAAAAAAAAACCCCAATCTTGGTTTTATTGGGTTGTCTTCAAGAGAAAAGTTTTGATATATATGATTTTGGCCTTTAATCATGCTAGAAAAAATAAATTGAAATCTAGAAAGTTTTTTCTGTTCGGATTGATTTGGATTTTAGATTAAGGTGTTTTTGAGTTTAAGAAATATGATTAGTAAGATTTTTAGGATTTTTTTTGTCATATTATCAAGTTCAAAACATGTTGAAAATAGGATTTTAGAGGTCCCAAAACTTGAACCTTGATTTTCTGGACATCAATGGGGACCAAAAATTTGTTATAGTGGATGATGCATCGTTCACTCTATTTAAAAAAATAAATTACTCTTGAGTGGATCGGCATGTGATCTACTCATTTTTTTAAATGATGCACATGGAATGGCCTTCAGCCTATGTGTGTTTTGGCCAAATTTAGTTTTCAAATTGACAAATAATTTGTTATCACCTAGTTTTTTTAAAAAAAACAATGAAGAGTTGTCTAATGCCAAGAATTTGCTCACTAGGAGAGGTGGTCTAAAATCAAGGGGTATTTTTCTGACCTTAAAATCTATTATTCAATCTATTTTTACTTAAAAACATCTAATAAATAATTTTTTTAGAATCACAAAACCAATCTATCAATCTAAAAATGCCAAAAAGATCCAAAAATACATAATCAACATTGATATACTTTTTTTTAGGAAATATAAAGGTTTGAAAAGACTTCAATGAGACTTCTCTCATTGAATAGAACTCGCTTGACATTGAGATCAACCTTTTTTGTTATTGAAATATGGTCAACCGATAATCTCTTTATCTATTTCATCATTTAAAGTGTAACTTTTTTCTCTTCTCTCTCAAATTTAGCGACTCGAAATGTGAATAAAATAAAGTTTTGAAATAATTTCCAAACTAAAAGGACAAAAAAAAATTGGACAAAATCTTAAGTCTAAATTTTCAAAAGAGTTGCTATTTTACTAAACTTTCAATTTGGTCCTCTCATCTTTCATTTTTTCCAAACAATAAAATTGAATTCCTTTTACAAAATTGAGAACAACACATTGTTGGAATGTTTTTATTTAGACTATTATAAACCGGGAAGAAAGCAATACGAAACAAATCATTAGGCTAAATAATCAACCAATGCGAGGTAGAAGGATGAAATTAAAAAAGAAAAATATAAGAGAATTAAAAAAAAAA